>JABUQX010051714.1:10000-34034 GCA_015478945.1 Trachelipus rathkii | reverse complement strand
GAGAATGTGATTATTCTCTCCTTAGGCTTCGGCTCCGTCTGCCTCGGACGTTAATTGAGTACACCCCCTCCTTGATTAGGGCCCTGCCCGTGAGCGTGGTGTTTTTCCTCTGTAAAAAAATTATATATATATATATATATATATATATATAATAATATATCATATAATATATATATATTATATATATATATAACATTATTAAATATATATATATATTAATATATATATATTATTTATATTATTTATATATATATATATATATATATATATATATTATATATATATTATATATATATATATATATATATATATATATATATATATATATATAATATTATATATATATATATATTATTATATATATATATATATATATAAATATATATATATATATATATATATATATTATATATATATATATATATATATAATATATATATATATATATCTGCGTAATTTGCGTTTGATGAATTTTTGAGACGTTCAACATCCCCACCTTGAATAGGGCTCTGCCCGTGAGCGGCGGTCAAGTGGAAAAAAAAATATATATATTTCTTTCTCATCATTCTCCTGTAGTCTTATTCACCTGTCAGCTGCCTTGCACGAAGCTCCTCCATCACCGTTGATCATCGTAAGCTCTTTCCTCCTCCACCTCCTCCATAGTCACATCATCTCCACCGCTCTCTCAACACCATCCCTCCACCTCATCCTCGGCCTCCCCACTCCTCTCCTTCCCTCGGCTGCCATTCATAATACCTTTTCGCACACCTATTTGTTTCCATCCTCTTCACATGTCCGAACCATTTCAACTGTCCTCTCTCCAACAGTTCCAATATACTCTCCACTCCCAACACCGCCCTCACGTCATGATTCCTCCTCCTACCCAATCTTGTCACCCCAATATAAATCTTAATACTTTCATTTCGCATGCCTGTACTTTACTTTTAGCTTTTATGTTTAGCGTCCAAGCATCATGTCCATATGCTAATATGGGCTTCATAATGCTGGTATATATTATTATTTTGACTTTCCTAGGCATATTACGTTCCTTGAGCAAAGGGTACAACGACGCAAACATCCCATTAAACTTTCCAATTCTATGGTTCAACTCCTGAAATATATAATTTCTTACTCCACTTTACGCTTCTAAATATTCAAACTGTTCCGTCTGTTTCAGTACTTCCCCCTCCAATTCTATATTCAACTCCTCCTGCTCCTTACTCACCATCATAACCTCCGTAAAGTTGAATGAAGATTTTTCATTCCCTTTTCAAATAGCTCCTCGTCCCATGCTATTATAAACCTCTGCAGAGCCTCCCTTGACTCCGAGATCAACGCTAGATCATCCGCGTATCCAAAGATCTCTCCACCCACCCTTTCATGTACCACCTTGCCACAATAATCCATAAATGTTATGAACAAAATTAGGGAAAGCACACTTCCCTGTTTTACACCTGTTGTTATTCCAAACCAACTACTGTCATCCATCTGTGTTTTCACATCGCAACAGCAGTCCACATACGTGTTTTTTTTAGCTCTTATCAGTTTAGTAGGCACCTCATAGTCCCTTTTCCCCAAGATCCTCCACAAGATCTCTCTCGGAACACGGTCGAACGCCTTTTCTAAACCGATAAAGGTCAAATATGCTTTCCTGTTAAATTCATGTCTTTTCACACATCATCTTCAATGCAAAAACCAAATCAATTGTCGATCTTCCCGGTCGAAAACCATGCTGCCATTCATCCAGTTTTTTTTTCGACTGCGTTCCTCAATCTTCTCTCGTACAGCTTTGCAATATGTGGTATTAAAACAATTCCTCTGTAATTTTTACAGTCGGTTTTATCACCTTTCTTATATATAGTACACAATACCGATTTATTCCAATCCTCCGGTGTTTTCCCTTTGTTCCAGCACTTGTTCATTACTTCCGTCATCCACAAAACATCCCCTTCACCAGCTCCTCTCAATATCTCCACAGGCAGCATATCCTCGCCTGCTGCCTTACCGTTTTTCCTCTTTCTCATAGCTTGTTCCACCTGTTCAGGTACAATCTGCCACTCCCCCAGCTCTTTTAATGCCACATGTCGTTCTTCCCATTGTTCCTCTTCTTTTATTATGTTATTCGGGATATTCAGCAGCTGTTCGAAATATTCCTTCCACCTTTTGCTAATATCGGACGGGCTTGTTAATAATGTTCCATCTTCATTTTTTATTGCATAGATTGGCGGAGCAGAGCCCTTTCTATAGTTTTTTTGCAATGCTGTAGATTAGCTTTCTCGTCCCCTGAAGGTCTTCCTTCAGTTCTCCTTCAATCCTTTCCCATGTGCTCTCCTTTTCTCTTTTTTTCATCCGTTCAGCTTCTCTTCTCGCTTCCATATATTCCTCCCTCTCCTTCACTCCTCTCGTCTTTATCCACCTTTTAAAACATTTCATTTTTCTCTTTACCGCAATCTGAACTTAATCAGTCCACCATGGAGTTTGTTTCTTTTTTCTTCCATGAGTTGTTTTCGCTTTCACAACATCCTCAGACACCTCCCACAGGGCTTCCCTCAATGCTCTCTAACTCTCGTCCACCTCCGCATCCATCACCACATTCCTCCTTTTACCCTCCATTTTCCTCTTAAATTTTTCTCTACATTCCGGCTCTCGCAACTTTTCCACCATGAATCTCCTCCTAACCTTACATTTATATGGTTTAACACCATCTATTCTCATCTTTCCTACAACCAAACGGTGATCCGAGTCTCCCGAGATCGACGATATACTCTTCACGTCTTTAAACAGTCTTGTTATTTTTTGTCATTAAGTCAACCATTGATTTCTCTTCGTATCCTCTACCCTCTCCATTTCATCTGTACCACGTCCATTTGTGGCTATCTCTATGGTTGTAAAAAGTGTTCACTACGCTCATTTCATTCTGTACACAAAAATCTATAACCCCCTCCCCTGCAGGGTTCTTTCCTCTAAATCCAAAAGCCCCTATCACTCCGTCTACCCCTCGTCGGTCCTGTCCAACATGTCCGTTTAAGTCACCCAATGTTACGATGTTTTCTTGATGTGACGCTCTCTGCTTCACATTTTGTAGCTCTCGATACAAAGTCTCTCTTTCTTCCAATGGTCTTCCTTGTTGGGGGGCATACACCTGAA
The DNA here is from genome assembly GCA_015478945.1 of Trachelipus rathkii. Taxonomy (NCBI): domain Eukaryota; kingdom Metazoa; phylum Arthropoda; class Malacostraca; order Isopoda; family Trachelipodidae; genus Trachelipus; species Trachelipus rathkii. Next base: position 30,887 of record JABUQX010051714.1, on the reverse strand, counting down.
TAAAACTCAGATCCATCCGATCTGTTTTGATCGAGAACGCCAAGATCCTTTCATTTACCTGCTCTTTACTACTTACTCTCTGTGCTAGTTCTGGTGTCAGAATCACCCCAACCCCATGTTTCATCTCCTGTCAAATCTGGTGTCAAAATCACCCCAACCCCATGTTTCATCTCCTGTCCTTCACTGTAGAGAATCTGGTAATCACCATGCAGCACCTTCACCCCTTCACCCGACAGTCTGATTTCACAAACTCCTGGAACATCAATCTAACGGTCAATCATCAGGACCCCATCTCCTACTCCTTTCCCCTCATTATCGTCACATTTAAAGTAGCAACCCTCGGGTTTCTTTTAGTATTTCCAATACGTAGTCCAAAATCGCGTAGTCTTTGATAAAGATTCCAAAGGGTTCCGAGGCAAGACATTAGTTTCTCGAGCAATTGATGACGGTTGGTGGCTTGCTAGGCATATATATATATATATATATATATATATATATATAATATTATATATATAATATATATATATATATATATATATATATATATATATATATATATATATATAATAATATATATATATATATATATATATATATATATATATTATATATATATATATATACTCGTATATACCTGTGTTATCAGAGTGCAGGATGCTTAGACCCAACTCTTTTGCACCCCACCAACCTCTTTCCCCAGTCACTAGCTACACTTGTTGAAGAGTATTCTAAGAATTCCCAGGTGACTTCTGCAAGATGTGGAAAACTTTTTCAATTATCACGCCTCAAACCTAGGAAACAGTTCTTGATTTCCAAACTTTTTTCGCTTTTGATATTCTCCGATCAATGATAGAGTTTCTTTTGACACCTCTGAACAAGACTCTTCATCGGTGCTAGAAAATAAATGAACGTTCATGGATTCAGCAATGATATCGCTAACAGGTGGTAATTGTGTGTCTGTTTCTGTGACCTTTTGCTTTTTATTGGCTGGGGATATTTCTGCCTTTAGCAGCATTTCATCCCATAGGCATCCTAAATTAATTTTAGCACTCTGCAAAATACGTGGTTTAAGAAATTTGGTTTTGTATCTAGGATTTAGAAAAGTTGCTATTGCACATGCGTCATCGTTTTGCAGAGTTTGAAATCTATTATCTATCTCCAGCATGAGTGTTTCTGTCATTTTTGAAAGCCCTTTACCTTTATTGTATATATATATATATATATATATATAATATATATAGTATATTATATATATATATATTATATTTATATTTTAATATATATATATATAATATATATATATATATATATATATATATATATATATATATATATATATATATATATATATACTACTCGTCAAAAATAACGCACCACTAGGTAAATGTCACTCGCAGGAATGGGAAGGTCCTTAACCCTATGAAACCCTACACCAACACAGACGACAGCATCAGTGTAACTATGTAACCACCCCGCAGAGAAATCGCTGCAGTATTGGGGCCGTCACCGCAATAAATTTAGGAAAACATAAACCACGTAACTACACCTGGGAGAGGTGGGGGTAGGTTATGTTGGGGGTATAATCAAGCGAGGGATCATTCACGTACGAAGAGACTCCGATAAACATGGAGAGGAAAGTGCGTTAACTGTCAAGAGATCAGTGCTTACAGATAACAACACTCCACGCCGAAGGACACGGATACCGGTTCGGTGTAGCGCACACAACGATTGAACGGCTGGTCTAACAGTACCAGGAAACCCTGACACATGATGGCCGGCGAAGACAAGGTAGCCCCAGGGCCACGACAACCGGGGAGGACTGATTTATACGTCTGCGTGCATTACGATAGCGCCACCCAACGACACAACATCTGCAGATACAGCTGGCGGAGGTACACGGCACCAGGGTGAGTGACAATACAGTGTGTTGAAGCCTTGCGGAACATAATTACCAGCCCCGGAGGCATGCCATAGGTCCACCGGACACCACGGCACATCGAAGGGCGCGATTGGCATTTGACCGAGAAAACATCTATTGGACGGTCGACGATTTTGCAAAGGTGCTCTTTACGGACGAGTCGAGAGTGTCTTTGTACGCCTCGGACAGGCGTGTTTGAGAATACCAACGACTGACGGAGAGGTTCGCCCAATGAAATGTGCTGCAGGTGCCACCGTTTGGAAGTGGGTCGTTTAGGAACTAGGGAGGCATCTCTTTATCGGGGCCTACGGAGTTTCACACATTCAATGGAGGCACTCTAACAGTCGTAATGTATATCACAGACATCCTTGAAACATATGTCGTGCCATATACCCCCTACATCAGTGACTCTTTCATCCTAATGCATGACAATGCAGGACCACACAAGACCCAATGTGTGAACGACTACCTTAGGACGGTTCAAATAACGGCGTTGGAAAGGCCAGCATATAGTCCGAACCTCATCCCAATCGAACATTTGTGGGATATCCTGAAACGTCGGAATCAACAGCTGCATCCCCCCTCCATGGACCCTCCCGGACCTGCGACAGGCACTGCACGACGTATGGGATAAAATCACTGTCCATGACATTCGCCCACATATCGAGAGCATTCCAGGAAGGTGTCAGGCAGTCATCCGTGCCAGAAAGGGTCATACACGGCATTTAGACAGACCCAACACCCCCCGTGGTCGTCCCCGTACGCACCAACTTTGTGTGTTTGCAACGCCGAACCTGCGAACCCTACTGCGAGACCTTTGGCTGCACCTTGGCCTCACACTCTATCAACCTACGTTTCTGGGGAGGTATACACCATGTTATTGTTATTGTCCAATAAAGTTTCTTCGCGTTCTTCAACCTTTTCTACCTTTCCTTCGCCACGTTCCCCAGCGGTGCGTTAATTTTGACGAGTAGTATATATATATATATATATATATATATATATATAATATAATATATATATATATATATATATATATATATATAATATATATTATATATATATATATATATATATATATATATATATAATTATATATGATATATATTATATAAGGTAGTGCACACACACACACGTTTCTCATAATTCATAGATTTATACTATCCGCTATCCGCAAATAAATTAACGCGGATGCGGATGCGGATAGAGAAAAATAGTACAGATATCCGCATATGCGATGCGGATATCCGCTACACCTCTACAATTAGTATAAGACCTATACTATTATTATATTATTATTATTATTATTATATTATTATTATTATTATTTCCGCTACACCTCTACAATTAGTATAAGACCTATACTATTATTATTATTATTATTATTATTATTATTATTATTATTATTATTATTATTATTATTATTATTATTATTATTATTATTATTATTATTATTATTATTATTATTATTATTAGATAAGCTTACATTATTAGATAAACTTATTTTATAACCTCTCCGTTTTTATATGTGCTTCGTTTACTTGTTTTGTAATCAAATATGATGCTGTCTTTGATGAAAGACCTTTCGATTATCGTTTCAGAGCTGTTTGTGCTGCTTGTTTAAAGTGACTTTTGTGATGTGTTCTCCCTAGACTTGTAAAATGGCATCAACTTCTTCCGGTAGTTCGTCACAAGTTAAGAAAAGATAATTATGTCCCTCTTGTTTGCTACATTTCCAATCAAATCATCGGAGCCAAACTACCTTTGAACCGGCAAGTTTTAAGCTTTTTTTTCTACAACGTTAGAGTTGTAAATATTAACGAAGGAAAGTGAAGCATTGGTGATCCAAGAAGTTTCCATTCTTTTATCAAAAAGCACAAATTCCTACTAGTAGAACTGGCCACTGCCTTGATAAGTTACTCAAACTCTCTGTCGAAAGGAAACCTTTACTGAAAATTTTGACTTGAACTGCAGGCAAGGAAAAGGATAGAAGAGATCTTTTTTGGAAATGATGGACGATCTCTTTGACATGGCTCGTTCAGATGCTTTAGGACAGATGAAAAATGAAGAGGATAAGAATTTCTTAATGCCTCAGAACCAAAAAGACGACCGGGCTCCATGGTTGGTGTAGATTAAAAGCTAAAACACAAGGAAGAAAGAACACTGCAGCGCACTGCAATGGAAGCTGCCAGGAAAAAAGGACCTATGAAGAAATGGAACAACATTTTTCTACTCATCAGCTAGGTACATCAAAAATTAATGATTTAACATCAAACAGCCAAAGCAGTGATAGTGGCGACGACAGTAAAAATTCCTCAATTATTGTTCTGAAAATACCACCAACAGCAACAACCGTAGCAGCAGAAGCAGCAGTAGCAGCAGCAGCAGCAGCAGCAGCAGCAGCAGCAGCAGCAGCAGCAGCAGATCGGCAGCAGATCAGCAGCATAGCAGCAGCATAGCAGCAGCAGCAGCAACAACAGCAGATCAGTAGCAGCAGCAGATCAGTAGCAGCAGCAGCAGATCAGTAGCAGCAGCAGCAGCAGCAGCAGCAGCAGTTCAGCAGCAGATCAGCAGCAGCAGATCAGTATCAGAGCAGCAGCAGCAGCTCGAGGTACATTACAATTTTTTACTGCCAGTCTCGCTGAAGTATTTGATAGGTGCAAAATCACTGATATAAATGGGGAATACATATTAATGGCTGCCAAAGCAGTGAGAGCTGCCAAAGCAGTGAGAGCTGCCAAAAGCTGACAAACAGCCAAAGCAGTGATAGTGGCGACGACAGTAAAAATTCCTCAATTATTGTTCTGTAAATACCACCACTGCGTCTGAACCGTAAGCAGCAGAAGCAGCAGTCTAGCAGCAAAAGTACGCAGCAGCGCAGCAGCTGCAGTAGCAGCAGCAGCAGCAGCAGTTCAGCAGCAGATCAGCAGCAGCAGATCGGCAGCAGATCAGCAGCATAGCAGCAGCATAGCAGCAGCATAGCAGCATAGCAGCAGCAGCAGCAGCAGCAGCAGCAGATCAGTAGCAGCAGCAGCAGCAGCAGCAGCAGATCAGTAGCAGCAGCAGCAGCAGCAGCAGCAGCAGCAGCAGTTCAGCAGCAGATCAGCAGCAGCAGATCAGTAGCAGAGCAGCAGCAGCAGCAGCAGCAGCAGCAGCAGCAGCTCGAGGTACATTACAATTTTTTACTCCCAGTCTCGCTGAAGTATTTGATAGGTGCAAAATCACTGATAGAAATGGGGAATACATATTAATGGCTGCTGCAGAAGCTTTCGGGCGTGATACTGAAAACCTGGTAATAAATCGTAGTCTTTTCAACGCCTTAGAAAAAATTTAGAGAAGCAAGAGACAATGAAATTAAGCGCAAATTTAACGTAAACGACTGCCATGAATTAGTGATGCACTGGGATGAAAAGCTTTTCTTAGCACTCACAGGTGCTAAAAAGGTTGATAGACTGTCAATAATAGTAACCTTTCAAGGCAAGGAGCAATTGTTGGAACTCCCTGAAATCCCAATATCTTCAGGAGTAGAGCAAGCCATGGCTGTTTACCAAGCAGTGGAGAAGTGTGGTATAACCGACAAAATTCAGGCACTTTGCTTTGATAAAATGGTGCCTGATCAAATCTACAAAAATTGTTCAATCGTGACCTGTTGTACCACCCTTGACGTCATCAAATTTTTTTGAGCTAGTTTTGAGGAGCAGTTTCGACTCATTGATGGATCATAGAGAAACCTTGACGAAACTCGACAAGAACGTTTACATAACTGGTAGCAATGAAATTCCTGATGATGTCCTCTCTACCATTCTTGGATTTCTTGAACACCATCTTTCTACGTAGAAACAACAGCGAAATGATTACTGAGAATTGTTGGAGTTAATCTTTCTTGGCGGTATTCCGAAGAATGGGATATCGTTTCGCATACCAAGAGCCGTAAGCCATGCTAGGTGAGCAAGACATTTTATGCATTCAAGATATAACTGTTTCAAGATCAAGTTCAGTTATCTCATAGGGAGAAGGACTCTTTTAAGAAGAATATACATTTTTCTTGCTCAAGTGTCATCAGAAGCAATTAAAGCACCTTATCATGATTTCCTATTCATGCTTCAACTAATAAATTATTAGGATATTAATCCAGAAATCAGCAAGGCTGCTGCTGCTGCGAGAAAAAAAATGCAACCATCTCTAGTTCTTACTTCCCGAAGCTGCTGCTCTATCCTTATTTGATGACAATGTTCCAACAGCTATTAAGATAAATATGGCTCAAATTAACATGGAAGCAGACAAAGATTAAGAAAAGGAAGACGAAAAAATCAACTGAGGAGGTACATTCTTCACCAAAATAATTTTTCTTACTTTACAAACTTCTAGTTTTCGTCTTTTGTAACTCCTGGTACAAAACTTTCTTCACGAGATTTTCTATAAGTACCGACTTCCTCGACAGAGACCCTTCAACATGGAAGGATGCTCCCGGTTACAAAAGGGAAATTGAAAAACTTGAGAAGACAGTAGTATGATTACAGTTTGGTCGAAGTCATTTTTTGTTGTGTTAGAGTTACCGTATCATTTTGAGTGTTAGTTGATGTCGAAGTCTCATTGTAGTCGAGTTTTCATGTCCGTAGGCCCCCCCCCCTACGTGGGTGTTGCCTCTTATAGGTAGCTCTCGCTACGCCCAGTACTGCCTTGGAAAGCCCTTTCCCTTTTGTCTGATTGACCCTGAACGGTCTTACGTTTTATTATTATTATTATTATTATTATTATTATTATTATTATTATTATTATTATTATTATTATTATTATTATTATTATTATTATTATTATTATTATTATTATTTTATTATTATTATTATTATTATTATATTATTATTATTGATTATTTTTTTATTTCTTTATTATATTGTTTTTCTTTAAATATTATATATATATATATATATATATATATAATAATATAAAAAATATATATGAGATATTATATAATTTATTTATTTTAATAAATAATAAAATTAAATATATATATATATATATATATATATATATATATATATATATATATATATATATATATATATATATATATTTATTTATTATTATTATTATTATTATACAGACACTTATTCCCGCTTAAGCGGGGTAGTGGTACGTGCAGCTTCCCTAATACATATTTCCTTCATCTCGCCCTCACCCACCTCCTCCATTCCATTCTATCTCTCGCCAACACCCTACCTTCCTCCACCCTCATCCCTCTCTCTTCCAGCATTTCCTTTATTCCATCCATCCACCTTCTTCTTGGTCTCCCCCTTCCTCTTCTTCCTATCCCCTCCGCCTCCCAAACTCTCCTAACCACCCTCTGCTCCTCCATTCTCTCCAGATGTCCAAACCATCTTAACATTCCCTACTCCGCTCTTCTCACCAAACCATTCTTCCAATCACATCTCTCTCTTATTACCCTATTCCTAATCCTCTCTCTTTTACTAACCCCACATACCGCTCTCAACCCTTTCATCTCAAACACCTCCAATTTCTTCTTGGACCTAGCATTCAACCCCCATGTTTCACACCCATATAGTACCGCTGGAACACAAATTTTTTCAAACATACTTATCTTAAGTTTATTTTCTGATAAACCCCCCCCTCTCCATAAACCCCTCAAACCACTCACTACTCTTGTTCTTTCCTACTCTGTGATCTCTCTCTCCCTTCCTCCCTCCACTCTTTACCCATATACTACCTTATAAGTTTGAATCACTTATTTCTTCCAATACTACACCTCCTACTCTAATCTCTAACCCCATCCCCTTCATCTGTTTCCTCCTCCTCAAACACTAAACACTTTACTTTTACCTGGATTTATTTTAAGCCCCTTTTGTCCACACACTCTCTCAAACTCCTTCACCAAATACTACAGCCCTTCTGAATCCTTCGCCACCAAGGTAGTATCATCCGCAAATAGTATCATGTTCACTTCCCATCTATCACCCCTATCCATCAGTTCCACCCCTCTCCCCTCCCTCATCATTCCTCTGCAAACACTCTCCATAAATAAGTTGAAAAGCCACGGTGACATTACACATCCCTGTCTCAACCCTCTCTCCACTCCAAACATCTCACTCTCCCCTCCTAATACTCTCACACACATTCTGCTATTCCTATAAAAGGCCCTAACACCTTTACCTAATTTACCCCCTACTCCATGTTCCTCCAGCACCCTCCATAATTCCCTCTCTTCACTCTATCATATGCTTTCTCCAGATCTAAAAAACACCCATACACTTTCCCTTTCCTTTCTATACCTTTCTCCACAAGCATCTTCATTGTGAATACTTGATCCACACACCCCCTTCCCATCCTAAATCCTCCTTGTTCTTCCCCCATTCTCTCTTCCGTTAAATCTCTTACCCTCTCAATTAGTATTCTCCCATACACTTTCCCTACTACACTCAAAAGACAAATACCTCTATAATTACCACACTCCATCCTATCCCCTTTTCCTTTATACAGGGGAACCAAACAACCATCCTCCCAATCCTGTGGAACCTCTTCCTTCCTCCAACATAAATTATACAACCTGTACAGCCATTCCTCCACCCCTCTGCCTCCCATCTGTAACATTTCCATACTCACACCATCTAGACCTGTGGACTTTCTTTTCTTTAGTTAACGCCCTAATAATTTCTTCCATTTGTATTTCCATATCTCCTTCCCGTCCCTCTTCACCCCCCATCCCCACCCCCTTGCAAACCCCCTCCTCTCCCCCACCCATTTCATTCAATAATCCTCTAAAATATTCCCCCCATCTTTTCCTCACCCTATCCTCCCCTCCTATCCATTCCCCATCCCCTCCCTTAACCCTCTCTCCTAACCCCTCCTTCTTTCTTTTTTTATTTACTTCTTTCCAGAATATCTTGCTCCCTGTTTCAAAATTTTCTGCCACTTTTCTACACCATTCATTATTTGCATTTCTCTTCGCCCTCTCCACCGCCCTCTTTGCTTCCACTCTAACCCCTCTATATTCCTCCCAGCTTTCCCTTCTCCTATTCCCCAACCATTTCACATAGACCTCTTTTTTCTTTTTCACCAACTCTTTCACCTCCTCACTCCACCATTCACTTCCTTTCCTTCTACTTGCTCCCACCTTTTTAACTCCGCATATCCTTCTGGCCTCTTCACAAATTGTCTCTTTAAATCTCTTCCACTCCTCCTCCACATCCCTAATTTCCGTCTCTCTCACGTCCCTCCATCTATCCTCCATACCCCTCCTAAACTCGTTCTTACACAATGTCTCATCTAAATTTTCCACCTTTATGACTTCTATTTTCCTCTTTTTTTCTCTTTCTCTAACCGTTACCTCTCCCCCTACCCTTAACCTATCAACCACCAAATAGTGATCAGATAACCCCCTACCTGCCCCTCTGAATACATTTACATCTAGTAATCTGCCTCTATCCTATCTATTTATACACACATAATCCAGTAACGCCCTCCCCCCCCGTTATCTCACTCTTCCATGTATACTTATGATTTTCACTCTTCTTGAACCAAGTATTCCCAACTATCAATCTTCTATCAACACATAACTCTAACATACTTTCTCCATTAACATTCCTTTCCCCTACCCCAAATGGACCTATAATTCTACCCATCTTCTCTCTTCCCACTCCTGCATTCAAATCTCCTAATAAACAAATTTTATCATTAACCCCGAAACTTTCCCAACATTCATTCAATTCACTCCAAAATCTTTCTCTCTCCTCCTCCCTTGCTCCATTTACTGGTGCATACGCGCATATAAAAACCCACAATTCCCCCCCAAATTTCACTTTAACCCACATTATTCTTGAATTCACCTATTTGCACACTTTTACCTTATCCCACACCTCTTTCCTCATAACTATTCCTACCCCTTCCCTCGCCCTCACTCTCTCGTTCACCCCCGAAATCATACCCTTAAATTTTCCAAAGACCATCTCCTTCTATCCTTTCAGCTTTGTTTCTGTCAACCCTAGCACATCCAACCTTTTTTCTTCGAACATTAACCCCACTTCTTCCCTTTTCAGATCCTCATTTATCCCTCTCACATTCATACAACCCACTCTAATAATCTCTTTTGCCCATCCTATCTCTTTACTCTCTCTTACTCTCCTTAGTCCTGACCCTCTTATTCACCACTCCACTTTTTTCTATTCCCACACTCGATTAGGCTGCACGTTTACCGGGATCCCACAACCTGAGGCACTTCCCAATATATATATATATATATATATATATATATATATATATATATATATATATATATGTATATATATATATATATATTCAATATATATATATATTATATATATATATATATATATATTATATATATATATATATATATTTATATATATATATATATATATTATATATTATATATATTATATATATATATATAGTATATATATATATATATATATATATATATATTATATAGTATATATATATTTATTATATATATGTATGTAATATATATATGTATATAAAATATATAATAAATATATATACATAAGTATATTATATATATATAAGATATATATATATAAATATATATAAATATAGTTATATATATATTATATATATATATATATATATATATATATATATATATATATATATATATATATATATATATTCCCTATTGTAGTGTGACAGCTCCATGCACCGGTTCCGGTTCGGGCATTTTCCGGTTCCGGTTCCGGTTCCGTGTGCCGCACAGCTTCGGGTCCAGTTTAGGTCCCGGAGGGGTTGTAGTAGGGCAGCAAGTTCGTTGGGAGTCAAGGTCACGCTGGCTCGGTAAGCGTACTTTCCCGGCGGTGCGTTTGATCCTCGTAATTATTTATTTTTATTTATTTATTTATTATTATTATTATTATTATTATTATTATTATTATTATTATTATTATTATTATTATTATTATTATTATTATTATTATTATTATTATTATTATTATTATTATTATTATTATTTTTATTGTTATTATTATTATTGTTATGGTTTTAATTATTTTTAGGCTCATTATTATTAAATGTATTTCGGGTTTCAAACGACACAATACTGTGTTGCAATTAGTAGACACATTTCACATAGCAGTGAAATTAATTTTGGTTATAATTGATTGATATATTGAAATTGTAAAGTATTTGATAATATAATATAAAAATGTATGTCATCTTTGTTATTATGACTAAATTGTATTTTCTATATATTGAATAATTTTATTGAATTGAAATTGAATTATTATTATTATTATTATTATTATTATTATTATTATTATTATTATTATTATTATTATTATTATTATTATTTATTATTATTATATTATTATTATTATTATTATTATTATTATTATTATTATTATTATTATTATTATATATCTATCAGGGTCTGGCCTATTGTATCGGGATAAAATTTGGATGCGCGCTAGGTGGTGACGTAACCTCGTCGTAGACGAGGTTACGTGTCCGTGCGCCCTCCTAAAAATTGAAATGACCGTAGTCGGTTGAAATTAGGCGAAAAGATTTGGTACCGGAGCCGGAATCGGATTTGGACCCGGATTCGGATTCGGAATTGGAACCGGCACCGGTGACGGCTCCGATGCGGTGCCGAGTTAGTAAATATTTGTATAATAATATAATATTTGTGTTTTTATATATGTTATCGAACCCGTAGATCTCGAATATGATGGTTGTAAGTTCCTAAAGGGTGTCAGTGGACCCCCAGAGGGGGCTCGGTAGAAGAAAATGGACGAAATGCATAAGAGAAGTGGAGAAAGGATTCGAAGTCGGAGTCTGAGAAGGAGGGAGTCGGAGAAGGAGTCTGAGTCAGAGGAGTCGGAGTTGACAACGGCACCAGTGCTGAAGCCAGTGCTGTGCTGAGTTAATAAATATTCCTTTAGTCCCGTATTGGTATCAAAATATAAGGTCCAGGTCCTAGAACTCGAATATGAGGGTTGTAAGTTCGTAAAGGGTGTCCGGAGGGGGGGGGGGTCCCAGAACAAATGCATGGAGTGCAAAACATAAGAAGATGGAGGAAGGAAGAAGGAGGATGGATGGAGGAAGGTGACTGAGAAGGAGACAGAGTTGACACCGGCACTGGTGCTGGAGCCGGTGCGGTGCTGAGTTAGTAAACATTCGTTTAGCCTCAAACTGACATTTCTATTTTCAAAATCTTGTTTTCTTTTTATAAACCTCAACTAAAATATATTGTTTGCTATTTTTATATTGTAAGTTTCATTTTACATTTATTCTTTGTGTTTAATTTTTGTTTTCAATTTAAATTTTTAATTTATTTTCAAATTTTTATTATTTTTTATTTATTTTTAATTTATTTCGTTTAAAAATATAATTTTTACTAAAATTTTTATGCTTTTCATGTGCAGTGATTAATATGGTTATAACAAATGTGTTTTTATGACTTCGGACGATTTACTTTGTGTGTGTCAACATGCTGAAGATTGGGATAATGAACACTTAAAGTCCCACAATATCTTAAACCGTTGGGCGCTAGTTATCAGTGGTGCTGAAGAAGAAGCTGTTAAACGACTTATTCTGACATTTTCTAAATGTCAGGGTTCGGATAGTATAGATGTTAGAGTATTTCAAAGGTGTAAAGATACAGGGATATTTAAACCTACACCCTATGGAATCTATATTAAAGGTGCACACCGTATAAAATATATGTCTCACGTTCGTAAAATAATAATAAATCAGTTAAAGAAAACGGAAATGCTGGCTAATTATGTCACTGTGGCTCATTATATGCTGTATCAGGAATATTATACCTTTAAAAAAACGTTAGCTGTCGATTCTGTAAATATTATTGACCAGTTCTTAACCTCTATAGATGTACATAAATTTATTCACCAGCTTAGGGAGCAGTGGTTAGAATCTATTTACCAAGCTGATCTATCTAGTAAACAAATTTTAGTGTCTGAACGTGAACTTTTAACATATGTACTCCGTGATGGTATCGAGGAAGTGAAAAAATATCTTAGGTATAACGATGAAAATGACTGGTTTTTTGTGTAAAGACTTAGCGCTTTTAAATCTTAAGTCCTCGTAAAAAACGATATGTATGTGGTGAACATTGATATATATAAGTATACTATATAATATATATAATATATTATATATTATATATATAATATATATATATATATATATATATATATATATATATATATTATAGTATATAGTATATATATATATATTATATAATATAATATATAATATTATATATATATAATATTATATATATATTATATATATATATCCTGTTACAAATTATTATTATTATTATTAATAAGTTAAGTACAACTGCTTCTCAAACTTAGCTTGTATGTGTGAACATTGAGGGATATATAAGTATAATATATATTATATATATATTAATGATATATATATATATATAATATATATTATAATATATATAATATATATATATATACTATATATATATATATATATATATATTATATATATATATATATATATATATATATATATATTATATATATAATATATTATATATATATATATCCTGTTACAATTATTATTATTATTATTATTATTTATATTATTATTATATTATTATTATTATTATTATTATTATTATTATTGTTATTATTTTATTATATTATATTATTATATTTAATTATTATTATTATTTAAGTTATTTATTATTTTTAATTTTTTATTTTATTTTTATTTATTTTTTTATTAAATTAAATTTCATTATTTTTAATTATTTAATATTATTATTGATTATTGGTAACAATAGTTTATTCATAATTATAATTATATTTATTATTATTATTTATTATTTTTATATTATTATTATTATTATTATTATTATTATTATTATTATTATTATTATTATTATTATTATTATTATTATTATTATTATTATTATTATTATTATTATATTATTATTAATGTATTTTGGCAAACATAATTATTTTTTACTACAAACTATTTATAAACCACAAATTTTATTAATTTCCACTATTTCACACAACCGCTTATAGAGCAGTTAAACTACAACCAGTTCAACAATTATTACAGAAAATTTTGTGTGTTATAATACTAATTCTCATAATTGAGTTATCCACATCAAATATTTATATTTTAAACCGGATATACCATGCTTATTGAAAAGCAAGCTTGATGCTTCACTTTCAAACATAATTCCACTAGACTCTGAATACACCTATCCGGACATTATAAACATCAAAAGACACTTTGCGCTGAGCCAATTTTCTCTTTTCCACCACAACATCAGAAGCCTTAAACAACATCACAATACTTTTCTGGACTATCTAAGTTATCAAGATATAATTGACTGCATAGTATTAACTGAAACATTTCTGAATGAACATAACAACAGGTTATATCCGATCCCAGGATATACCGAAACACATGCATTTCGATCTAACAAACGGGGTGGGGGAGTTTCACTTTACTTAAAAAATGGCATCTATACATCCCATGAAGTCATAATTTCACTTGTTAACTCTCACATAGAGACTCTAGCAATTCGTGTAAAATTAAATTCGACTCAACTAATTGTAATGGGAGTATATCGACCCCCAAATTCATCAAAAACAGTTCATAAATGCTCTCAAAGACATTATCCAAACACACTTTCTTAACTCTAAAGTAATTATAGCGGGGGATTTCAATATTGATCTATCCAACGAGAACACTGCAAATAGGGCAAACTCTCTCTCAAACTTAATGATATCAAATGGTTTCGTCAACTACATAACGCTACCAACACGTCCAAACAACGTCGAAAATAGATGTCCGTCCTTAATAGATCACATCTGGGGGAACCTAAATTGGAACGTTAAAACCTACATAATAAAGAGCGATATGTCCGATCACTTTCCATGTCTTGCAAAATTTTCCTTAAACAAAACCCAAAACTTCACCACCATAAAATACAGACTAGATGGTGAATATCAAAGACTAAATTTCATAAACAAAATGAATGCAATTGACTTTTCGTTCACATACAGCGAAAACATCAACACCGACGAAAAATTCAACTCTTTCGTAAACATATTAAATAAATGCTACGACGAAATTATTCCCTATTGAAATGAAAAAACTTGGCGCTAAAAGAATTCAAAACCCATGGCTAACACCAGCTCTGCTAAACTCTATCAACCAAAAACATAAACTCTACCGAAACTTTAAAAACAAAATTATACCATTCCAAGTGTATAACACATATGATAAACAATTAAAGGCAGTTCTTAAGAAAGCAAAGAGAAAACACTACTCTAGCAAATTCCAGGATTGCTACAAAGACTCGAAAGCTACTTGGGGTTTAATCAATAAATTAATCAACAATAATAAAAAAAACTCACAATGTATAAAAGAGCTGAATATAAATAATCAGTTAAAAACCGACCAAAAGATGATCGCGGACGGACTAAACGAGTACTTTGTAAACGTCGGTAAACAAATCATGAGAGACAAACCCCCTAGTCGAACATCATTTGAAACTTTTCTCCCCGACTACGAGTCTCATTTCTCCTTTATCCACATCACAGACTCTGAGGTAAAAAAGGTAATCGCCGGCATTAAAAAAACAAAAAATGCGTGTCCATACTATCCCAAACCCATCCTCAAACTCGCTGCGACATAATAGCCACCCCTTTAAAACACTTTTTCAATGAATCATTTTTGACAGGAATTTTCCCAAATATTTTCAAGACAGCAAAAGTGATCCCTATACCTAAAAAAGGAGATCTATCCCTAGCAAAAAATTACAGACCAATAGCTATCACAAATACGATTAGTAAAATATTTGAGAAAATAGTTTTCAATCAGTTAACAGAATATTTTATATCAAACAACATTCTCAGTGATTCACAATTTGGATTTAGAAAAGGACGCTCAACTGATGATGCCCTCATTTGCTTAACCGAAAAACTTTACAGAAATATAGAAAATAAAGACTCCTCCCTGTTATTATTATTAGATTTCACAAAAGCTTTTGACATGATTGATCATGACATACTACTAAGTAAAATGAACAAAATGGGCTTTGAGGGAACAAACTTACAATGGTTTAAAAGCTACTTAAAGGAGAGATCTCAATACGTAAAACTAAATGAAACTAATTCAGTCACGCTTCAAACATCAACCGGCGTACCCCAGGGCTCAATTCTTGGACCGTTTCTATTTACTCTATATACAAATGATCTGTTCAACTCTCATGACGCTTTTTCAGTCTCATTTGCTGACGATACCTCCATATTAATAAATGACAAAGATGCCGAGTCTCTATCTCGTAAAGCAGTAGACACATTAACAAAAATAATGAAATGGATAGATGCTAATAAGCTATCTTTAAATTTAAGTAAAACATCTTACATTATTTTTAGCAACAAACAAATTAACGATTTAAATATTAAAATTAACAATGTAGAACTAAATAGGGCTACAAATGCTAAAATACTGGGAATAACAATCGATGAAAAGCTGACGTTTAAAGAACATATTAACAACCTAATTAGGAGACTGTCGAGATACATGAATATGCTCATAAAATTAAAAAAATATTGTATCTTTTTTCATTCTTAGGAAAATATACTATGCACTAATAAACACCCACTTGCTTTACTGTCTTCCTATCTACGGTACCACAAGTAACTCAGCAATACAACCTGTAATTGTAATACAAGAACGATTTATTCGCCTCATTAGCAATACAAGAGATTTTTACAGCCATACACAACCATTATTCAAAAACCTAAAGATATTGCAGTTTAAAGACATGCTCAAACTTAATTCACTTATGGAACATTTCAAAAATATCCAAAACAGTGCATGCGACTTCTTGCTAGCAAATTTTCATTCAAACCAAGCAAGGCGTGAAGAAAATCAAATAAATCTAAGAAATAATACTTACATAAACCCTCCTTTCTGTAGACTAAAAAATACCACTCAAAGCGTCAGCTAAAGAGCAGCTAAACTTTACAACTCAATGCCACAAGACATCAAAACCGAAAACTCTACCAAATCTTTGCTAAAAAAATAAAAACGTATTATCTAAATAAATATTACTAAATAACTAACTCAGCGATTTAACCTACATAAAATCTAGCTACTACCATTATTATTATTATTATTATATATTGATTATTATTATTATTATATTATTATTATTATTATTATTATTATTATTATTATTATTATAATTATTATTATTATTATTATTATTATTATTATAATTATAATAATTCAAATTGCAATTGTTGTAATTATAGTGGTAGTTATAATTATAATTATAATTGTAATTATTATTAATATTATTATTATTATTATTATTATTATTATTATTATTATTATATATTATTATTATTATTATTATTATTATTATTATTATTATTATTATTATTATTATTATTATTATTATTATTATTATTATTATTATTATTATTATTATTATTATTATTATTATTATTATTTTATTATTATTATTATTATTATTATTATTATATTATTATTATTATTATTATTATTATTATTATTATTATTATTTTGTGGGAACGGCTATGATGAATATTTTGTTAATAGTTCCACAATATAATAAAACGATGTAATAGCCAAAAAAAATTAAAATTTAACATATAAAGTAACTTCACAAATGTGTCAAAAAGTTCTATAAAAAGACACAACAGAAAATACTTCATCTAAACTTCTCCAGAAGAAAAATCATTTGTCCACTTCTCAAGAAAGGGTGTCCATAAGTCCGAAAAACTCTAAGTAGGGGGCTTACAGCCATCCTGGAGGTTCAAAGGTAAGAGCGTCGGACTTTCCTCTCAGAGTCGCTTCGTTGAATTCTTTTTCCTTTGAAAGCTAAGAAGAAAACTATTCCTGTTGAGATCATTTCTTCAGGACTTAAGAGCTTTGTTGAAGACTTGTATATTGTTGCAATATTTCGCCTTCGAACTCGAGGCATCTTCAGACAGAAATGAAAATTAATTTGTTTATGGAACGTCTTATGATGAATTTTTGTTAATAGTTCCACAAATATTCATCATAGCCGTTCCCAAAAAAGAATTTAAAATTTAACATATAAAGTAACTTCACAAATGTGTCAAAAAAGTTCTATAAAAAGACACAACAGAAAATACTTCATCTAAACTTCTCCAGAAGAAAAATCATGTCCACTTCTCAGAAAGGGTGTCCATAAGTCCGAAAAACTCTAAAGTAGGGGGCTTACAGCCATCCTGGAGGTTCAAAGGTAAGAGCGTCGGACTTTCCTCTCATATTATTATTATTATTTTATTATTATTATTATATTATTATTATTATTATTATTATTATTATTATTATTAATTATTATTATTAATTATTATTATTAATATTATTATTATATTATATATATTATTATTTTATTATTATTATTATTATTATTATTTATTATTATTATTATTATTATTATTATATTATTATGTTATTATTATTATTAACACTATTATGGATACTATTTATTTATTTTCAATTATTATTCATTATTTATTATTAATTATTATTATTATTATATTATATTATTATTATTATTATTATTATTATATTATTATTATATTATTAATAGTATTATATTATTATTATTATTATTATTTTATTATTATTATATATTATTATTATTAATTTATTATTTATTTTATTTATTATTATTATTATTATTATTAGTTATTATTATTATTATATTATTATTATTAATTATTATTATTATTATTATTATTATTATTATATGTTATTATTATTTTTATTATTATTATTATTATTATTATTATTATTAATTATTATTATTCTTTATATTATTAATAATATCAATGCTATTATTATTATTATTATTATTAACATTATGTATATTATTATTTATTATTATATTATTATTATTATATTATTATTAATGTTTCTTTAGCATTATTTTTATTATTATGAATTTATTATTATTATTATTATATTATTATTATTATTATTTCATTATTATCATTATCGTTATCGATATTATTGTTATTATTATTATTATTATTATTATTATTATTATTATTATTATTATTATTATTATTATTATTATTATTATTATTATTATTATTATTATATTATTTATATTATTATATTATTATTATTATTATTGTTATTATTGCTAGTAGTAGTAGTAGTAGTAGTAGTAGTAGTTGCGGTTGTGGTGTTATTACTAATTTATTATTATTATTATTATTATTATTATTATTATTATTATTATTATTATTATTATTATTATTATTATTATTGTTTGTTATTATTATTATTTATTATTATATATTATTATTATTACCATTATTATTATTACCACCATTATTATTAGTTAATAATGTTAATATTTTTATACTTATTATTATTGTTATTATTATTTTTATCTATATCCTATTAATTTTAAACTTGCCAAAAAATCTTCCCGGTTTGTGTCCATTTGTGTAATGATGTGGAGCACCATATTTTTGTCAATGCGATACTTTTTACGGTCAGGTCATAATAATTATTATTATTATTATTATTATTATTATTATTATTATTATTATTATTATTATTATTATTATTATTATTATTATTATTATTATTATTATTATTATTATTATTATTATTATTATTATTATTATTATATATTATTGTATTATTATTATATTATTATTATTTTATTATTATTATTATTTGATATTAATAATATTATTCATTATTATTATTATTATTTATTATTATTATTATTATTATTATTATTATTATTATTATTATTATTATTATTATTATTATTATTATTAGCCTTCTTTAGTGAAAAAAAAAAGCAAAATTTAATAGAAAGTCTATTTATATATGTCCTGTTTCACCATCACAAATGTCGGGCAGTTCTTCCGCCGGGAAAACAACGGGCGAACGTAGCGAGCGCAGCGAGCGAAGGGAGCCCACCGGCATGGTGTTCTGCCCTGTTTCATCTTGGCGAACGTAGCGAGCGTAGCGAGCGGAGTGAGCCTTGCCGCCAATGCGCGAGAATAGCGAGCGGAGTAAGCCTTGCCGCAAATGCGCGAGCGTAGCGAGCGGGGTGAGCCTTGCCGCCAATGCGCGAGCGTAGCGAGCGGAGTAAGCCTTGCCGCAAATGCGCGAGCGTAGCGAGCGGGGTGAGCCTTGCCGCCAATGCGCGAGCGCAGCGAGTGCTCAATGGACAAGCTTGCTCCGTTATGATTAATTCTATTATTTACTTTACTATTATTACTATTATTGTGAATATTATTATTATTATTATTATTATTATTATTATTATTATTATATATTATTATTATTATTATTATTATTATTATATTATTATTATTATTATTATTATTATTATTATTATTATTATTATTATATTATTATTATTAATATTGTTGTTAGTAGTAGTAGTGGTGGTAGTGGTGTTATTATTAATTTCGTTCGTACAGATACTAATGCCACTACCGTTACGATTGATGACATCGTAATTATACAATTATCAATATTAGGATACGAAATAGCATTATTTTCGGTTTTATTGTTTGTAATGACTATATTGATACTGTTACTAGTAAATAAAACTTGTTTTACTAATTATATTTTTATTTTTATTAAAAATTATATTATTTAATATTATTATTATTTCTAATTATTATTATTATTATATATTATTATTATTATTATTATTATTATTATTATTTATTTTATATTATTATTATTATTATTATTATTATTATTTATTATTATTATATTAATTTTAATATTATTATTATTTATTTATTAGTATTTAATGAAATAATTTAAAATTTTATTAAATTTTTAGTATTTATTTATTATTTTTATTATTATTATTATTTATTATTATTATTATTATTATTATTTATTATTATTATTATTATTATATTATTG
>JABUQX010051714.1:0-5000 GCA_015478945.1 Trachelipus rathkii | reverse complement strand
AACAACAATGATGGTGTCCTTATAAAGGTTATTGAGGTCGTAGAGTTCGAATATGATGGTTATAAGTCCGTGTAGGGTGTCTAGGACCCCCCATTAGGGGGTCCCGACTGAAAAAAAGAGCACAGAGTGCAAAACAGAGACCGAAGGAGGAATGAAGAAGGATGAAAGATGAATAAAAGAAGGAAAGAGTGGAGAAGGAGTCTGACTCAGAGGAGTAGAAGGGGACAGATGCATCGGTGCTGGCTCCGGTGCGGTGCCGAGTTATTAAATATTAGTGTAATGATACAATGTTGGTGTCCTTATATATGTTATTGGGTCTGTAGATTTCGAAAATAATGGTTTCAGAACCATAAAGAAATAAAAAATAAATAAATAAATAAATAAATAAATAAAATTTCTTATTCTTTTTATGTTTATAACTTACAAATTTACGTTTTTACATACCCTAAAGCAGTAAATCACTAAATCAAACCACCATACGGCCCCCCCCCCCTCCTGTCACCCTACTGACCATCTGTGATCTATTGATCTATTGATTAAGGTCACATTTTGAGTATCATTTTGGATAAAACATAACATAAAATCAAGTTTTTTATACAAAGATCAATCAATATATATGCTGACATAACAAGTTTTTTCACGTAATAAAGCTTACTTAGCATCATTTGATGAACTTTGAATATAACCCACAACGACGAAACTTAGCCCATCTTAGACAGGAAATAAAGGTTAACGTTAACAAACGCGTTTCACACTTAACACCAGTTTAAAGTAACTTACATAACAATCCAAAAACGTAACTTAATTCACACTTGCTGAAGCGTGTCTCTTTAACATTAACAATGTTAATTTTACAATAACATGGTAATATTTAACAAAATTTGCCATAACCGTGTGTAATTATCATACAGACCGATGAGTATAATGTTAACGTAACAAAGTTTTCACATTAATAAAGCTTAACATAGCATCAACTGAACTAGGTAATATAATGTACAAAGGCAAACCAGACACACATTTTAAGCAAGAATAAACTGCTAACCTTTAACAAAGATCCACACTTAACACTAGCATAATACCTATTGGGTAAAGACAAACAAAAGTAAAGTTTTGTATTCTTCTGAAAGCTAAAACTATGAGCATAACGTACTTAACACACAATGGGATGCACGAATAAACAGTCAACTCCAACATCTTAAACAACAAAGCGTACATAAGGGACAGTAAAACAAGTTTTCAGGTGTATAACATATAATTTCCAATAAAAAGAACATTAAATAAATAAATACAATCGTACATATAAGTTTTTAAATATATTAAACCATCTAATCAGGTGGACATAGGATTCTGTATAAATTGAGCAAGTTCTATATGTTTCTCCAGAGATTCAACACCATCCGAAAGGATGTAAGCATAAATACAACTTGCTGCACTAAACCATTTTTCTGCATATTTCGGTTCAACAGCACTCACTCGCTCCTGCCAGAGAGAAGTAAACGTATCCTGCCTGATAGTTATTAAGGCATTTCTGTATACTGCATTATACGGGAATCCACATGTTTCGGTGTAAATATCGTAGATTACACCATGCGCTATATGAATTAAGTCCTCGAGTATGGCGACACCTTTAAGATGAGACTTTAAGTCGTTTTTCATGTTAAACAAAGCTGTTATATTTGCAGATGTCTGAACAGTGAAACCTATACACGTACGCATGAATGTGACAGCATCATTGGGTTTCCAATAGTTGCGTACATCAATACTTTTAACATTGTCAGATGCAGTGAAAGCAACATCGTATCTATTATAGGCCGCCTTCAAACTGTTCACCTCTGATTTCATCAAGAGACGATGTCACAGATGACACATACTCAGCCTTTATCCAAGCTTCGAGGCTGTCGATAATCTTGAGGAATTCTTCAACTGATATGATTAAAGGTATATTTACTTTGCACCACCAATGGAAACACAGTAATATATTGCTCTCCAATTTCGTTTAAAAAAAAAAATGTAAATGACACAATCGTTTGGGTTTTACAAAGATCCTCGTAAAGAGGACGTCCGTAGGAGCAGAACGAGAGGTCGTCCTATCAGCACAGCGAAAAGGTCTTACTGACCGTAAATTCGTATGTATTAACAGAATCTAAAAGGTAACGAGATGTTTCTTTCAACCAATCAGAAGAAAGTAAACAAGAACACGACGTACGAGTGAACCACATCAGTTCAAAAGGGTATATATTCTCGAGGTTGTTCGAACTGTTGTTGTTGATGTTGTTGCTGATGCTGTTGTTCTTGCTGTGGCGGTTGCTGTTATGGTTGTTGTTGTTATTGTTGTTGTTGTTGTAGAGGTAAGGTTCCTGTGTTATATTTCAACGTCTCATTTATCACAACATTGACTTAATTATCATACTGATCAACGGAATATACTCTAGCGTATAAACTTTCCACATCAATAAGCTTAACTGGATGTAACATGAATGTAAAAAATAATGTACAACGACAAACCTGACACACCTTATGCCCGAATAAACTGCTATCATTAACAAAGTTCCATACTTGCCAATAGTAAGTAACTAACATTACAAGCAAAGCGTAACCTAGTCACACGTTTTTTCAAGCATGTCTCTAACATATCAATACTAATTTTTGTTTTTAAGCTTATCTCTTTTTAGACTACATCCCCCTTTCAGAAAATTTCAACATGAAACATGAAAATGATTTTATGCTTTAACCATTTACATAAAGTGATGCAATACTTATTATATTTATTAAACAAACTGGTAAATCTGGCAACTGCGTATCATACAGAGGTGATTTGACAGCACTGTATAGACTTGGGCGCTGAGTTATATATATAAATCAGTGAGCTACTCGATGGTGTTATATCATAATCATAGCAATAGTCTAAGCAAACTCTTAACATTATTCAACAAAACTTAAACCTAGGCCTCACGTTTCAACACATCTTCGCCAGGTAAACACAGTAATATCTTACAAAAACTCATTCATTTCTCAACAAAATTAAACGTTTAATTTTACATTTGACATCAGTATATATTAACAAGGATTATCATATCCTGACCAATTATCATTACAAACCACCGAATTAATTTTAAACATAACAAAGTTTTAACCAAACATAACACAAAAATAAGTTCTTTATATACTAACCATCGAATATATGCTAACGTAACAAAGCTTTAGCGTCAAAAAGCTACCATATCATAACCACAACTAAGAATATAATGTACAAATGCAAACTTAACATACCTCGTGTATGAAAATCAGCTAACATCCTGAAAATTTCCTACTTATCAAAGGTAAAGTAGTTAGCTATAGGTCACACAATTACTCGATTAATGTTCCTACTTTTCTCACATATCAGCAACAGGGTAAAGCCGCATCATCTAACAAAAATCCCTTAACAAGTGGACCATCTATCAAAAGATACCAACATCTTGGAACTATGAATTTAAACACCATTCTTCATCAATAGTGTCACTCGTTTTAGTATAACATCATTGTCACTATGAAATAAAACATAGGACAATTAGCCAAAATTCTAGGGCAAACCTAACATTACCCAGCAAAAACTTAACCTAGGCTCACGTTTCTAACACATCATCGTCAGTTAACACAGTAATATCTTACAAAAACTCATCATTTCTCAACAAATCCGTGTTATTTTTACATTGTCATAGTAATATTTAACATAACGTACCTAACTTACGAATAAACAGTTTTCATTAATCCAGTAAATCAAACCACCCATCCATGCAATCCCCTACCCGTCCCACCCGCCTGAGATCTATTGAACTATTGATTCAAGTCATATTTCGAGTATCATTTTGGACAAACATAACATAAAAATAAGGTAAGCCCGGGCTTTGGGCCTCAGCCCGAAGGGCTGAGGCCTTACCCCTCCTTCGGAGGGGTAAAGCCCGCTTACACCCCTTCGGGGTGATCCCCCCTCGGCAGAATCACAACCTTTCAAGGGGCGCATCCCCCTGGGTTTTCTCTCGGAATGTAATGTGTTGCTTTAGATACCTCGTGGTAAGCAAAACTGTTATTCGTAAGTTAAGTACGTTATGTTAAATATTACTATAGCAATGTGGAAATAACACTGATTTGTTAGAGAAATGATGAGTTTTTGTAAGATATTACTGTGTTAACTGACAATGATGTGTTAGAAACGTGATCCTAGGTTAAGTTTTTGTTGAATAATGTCAGGTTTGCCCTAGACTTTTGCTAATGCCTATGTTTATTCATAGGTCAAATGATGTTATACTCGACAGGAGTGACACTTTGATGAAGATAGTGTCAATTCATAGTTCAAGATGGTGGCATCTTTGATAGATTGGTCACTTTGTTAAGGGATTTTGTTAGATAATAAGGCTTTACCTGTTGCTAATATGCTCAAAAAGTGGGAACATATCGAGTATTGTGTGACCTGTTAGCTACTTTACCTTGATCTGTAGGGAATTTTCAGGATGTTAGCTGTTTATTCATACTGAGGTATTAGATATAGAGAGAGATATATAGACAATATAGATATATATATTCCTAGTCGCGGTTAGATTTGTTAGCATAATATATATAGACAAATAAACTTTGTTGGATTAAGCAGATATTCGTACGGTTAGTACCTATAAAGAACTTATTTTTATTGTTATGTTTTGTCCCAAATGATACTCGAAATATGAATTGAATCAATAGTTCAATAGCATCTACAGGCGGGTGGGACGGGTAGGGGATTGCAGGATGGGTGGTTTGATTTCCTGTAATAATGAAAACTGTTTATTCGTAAGTTAGGTACGTTATGGTAAATATTACTATGTGACAATGTGAAAATAACACGGATTTGTTAGAGAAATGATGAGTTTTTGTAAGATATACTGTGTTAAACTGACGATGATGTGTAAGAAACGTGAGCCTAGGTTAAGTTTTTGCTGGGTAATGTTAAGTTTGCCCTAGAATTTTGCTAAAGTCTACGATTATTC
>JABUQX010051713.1:50000-63098 GCA_015478945.1 Trachelipus rathkii | reverse complement strand
GGTTAGGAAGTCCTTCACGGAGGGTAGTTCCCATAAGTCCCTTAAGTGCTGGGATGCTGCTTGGAAATACGTTGCGTTGTCAGAGTATATTACGGAGGGTGTTCCTCGTCTTCCGATAAACCGACGTAACGCTCTCAAAAATGACTCGGTGCTGTTGTCAAAGACTAGTTCTAAATGTATCGCTCTAGTCACAGCGCAAGTGAACAAAACCACATAGCTTTCGGTAAACTTCGTTCCTAGGAAAGGCTTTACATTAGAAAATAGCCTGTGACGGTCCAACTCCGATATAACCGTTAACGTTTGCTTGCTACCACTCGCGGAACGAGGCAACGGCAGCTAAGTGGCGCCGAGCCGAAAGTGTGCAGCTTCGTAAACACGTCTACAAAGACCAGCTATGCACCACAGGGCCGACTATTCACTATTCTTCACCGTTGTCCTTCATCCGAGCGAAATGAGAACCGCTGACGGAAAAAAAAACAAAATCGCACGAGTTTGAAATAACCAACATCACAGCGTGGTCCTTGTCTTAGTGGAACAGACCTTGCACGCTCCATGATTGAAGTCGCCCGAGATGGACTTCCGCTCCGCTCTCCCAGATGGCCAAGAAAACATAGGAACTTTGCGTCGAAATCGAGCTATCACAGACATTGCTTAATTCCACTGTCGCATCCTGAGGCGACTTCCAATCTCTAAACTTACTTTAGGCTCAGTTGCTTCACCAAGTTCGTCAAAGGTAAGGAGTCTCGGAGGCACGTAACTTCGGGTAGGTAGTGTTCCCTCTGTAGCCCCCGAATCCAGTAGAGTTCCGCGTTACTTCTCTCTTCTATGGAAATCAAATGGGAGAATTCGGGCCGAGAGACGGACCGGGTCATAGGGAGCTTCTGCCTGGATTTTCTCAAGTTCTCGATGAACCTGTGAACCAGGGCGGTGATCCGTATGATCTTGTTGAGAGAGGAATAACGCTGCCAAAACTCGAAGATGGAGCCGCTTTCGTGACAGCGTACGGTGGTGGAAGCGGCTTACCTATGACCCTCGTCGCGTCCCCGAACGCCTTCGGTCAGGAGGGAAGGGTGTATCGGTCCAACGGGCCAATTTTGTAGGCTCGGTGAGCCAGGGGGCCTTTCTTCCATAAAGTCCGGAATCACTACTTAATTAACGCACGCCTCTAGACGCCGTACGCGGGTGTCTCTGTAGGACGTACCCGCCACCGGCTGTCGCAGTTTCACGGATTTTCATCGACTCTGTTCGGTTGAGAGAGGGGGAAGCTGCTTGGAGAGAGAATATCCAGCCGTAACGCCACCTGGCGTCACACGCAGAGAATCTTAAACTATCTCTAGCAATCCTTGTTAGGCGTCGCATACAAATTAATGATTCCGGGAGGAGAGTTAGACTCCCATTAGTTCAAACGCCGGATCGGACGTCTTCTATGGGTGCAACTTTCACCTTCGCCATAAGAAGACTGCCGATGTGGAACGCATTCTCCCACTTCGATACGGCGACACCGCAGTTGGCACTAGGCTTGTCGGCCCGATGACGTCTGAGAAGGCATGAATTCCACCTTTCGAGCAAAATCCAAGCTGTCTTGTATCGTTAATTGAAACAGCGTTTCACTGATAGTGGTCGCGCGATTAAGAACTCCATCCTTTCGTGGTATCGCGAATGGGTTATTCCCCAGCTGAGTTTTTCCCTTTCCATACTTTTCTGTAGGAGAAATCTTACCTCGAACAGGCCACTGGGGGACAAGATGCCAGCTGGAATCCGGAATTATGAAGGCGGAGGTTCTGCAGAATACCCTCTTATGTAAGCCGCTTACCGACGGCCGGACAACTTTGAGGGGTCAGGAGATGGTGCCTCGTTCGTATCCCAACTCCATTGACCAAACAACCTAATCGTAGTGTATTCGGCGGCGCCGCGTTCTCTCGAAACTTACGTTCGGTTCTGACAAAGCCTTGGAACACCATTTCGTAAGTTGAGACCGGCCTTTTTCGACAGGATTGGACCGGGACTGAAGAAAGAAATCTTCTACTCCTGCTTCGGTGTCGAAGGTACCGAACAGATTGTCCACATAGATTTGGTTCAAAATCACGTCCTCGTAGTCGGTGTCTGAGTTTCGGACGTGGTGTTGAATGCAGGCAGCCAGCAAAAACGGACTGCAGGTGGCTCCGAATAAGACGGAAGTGAACCGATAGGTGACCAAAGGGCTTCTGGGGTCAGAAGGATCTTTCACCCACAAAAAACGCGTGGAATCCCTATCTTCCAACCTGAGACGCGTATGGCTAAAAAGGCCTTCTCTATGTCCGAGGATGTAGCGTAGCGTCTCAACCGAATTTTCAGAAGGATCTTGGTCAAATCAGTGATGAGGGAAGGTCCACTGTGTAAGCACTGATTAAGACTAGGATTGTTAGAAGAACAATCAAACACTAGTCTCAATGCTGTGGTGGACGAGGACTTCCGGACCCCATGATGGGGTAAATAGTGCAAGCTTAGCGTTGGGGTGGATCGGAGTAATAGGGGTCACCTCTTCAATGAAGCCCCTCTCTAGTTGATCTTTGATAACATCGGCGTAACTTGCCATTAACGAAGCATCCCTGCACAACCTCGTCTTAAGATTATTTCGCTGTATCACAACACTGCGCATTAGGCCATCAGCGTAGTTTCCGGCAAGAGAGGGGGGTGACCCCGTGCCTGTCACGCAGCCGCGGTATAACGACCACTCACGTACCGACCATTTCCTCGCAGGTCAAGTTCTCTTTCAAAGGCCTCCCGCTGTTTTTTCGCGTTTTGTAAATCGATTACATACGAGCAGAAATTCAATTGGGATATTGAACCAGAGTCATCCAGATCTGGCGTGGTGGCCCGCCTCACTCCGTCGGGAGCGGGCCTAGGATCGTGAGAGGAGCACGACGCGCTTTAACAATCCCGGCGTTCACTCACCATTCCATCCTCCAACGGCGAGCTAGGATGCGAGAGGATTCACGTCGGGAAGGGCGCTCGGCCGACATGTCATGATTCACTGGTCCTTCCTGTCGTGTCCCCGTAGTGTGGACCCATCCGCCGCGGCTGGAAGGTGGCAATGCCCAAACTGTAACGTTGGTAGCGCGAACATGGTAGTTCATATAATCATCCGTGTCACGCCCTGCTCCTCACTTTGCGTATCCTGTAGCCCTTCTTCCAACTGGAGGGAGAAGTAGGATCCGTGAATTCAGGGGCTGGAGAGTCCGGCTGCTCAGACGGAGAGGCGAATGGTCTCCTTGCACCCCGCGGGCGGCGCTTCTTCAGCACCCCTTCAACTGCGAGGCCAAAGAGAGTGCACGTTCTCCGTCTTGATTTACAGAGTACCGATCCGTGTCTTCCAAATCCGTTCAGGTAGCACCGAAACTCCTCTGCTCCTGAAGGCTGACCCGACTGCTAAAACTTGGGGTATGTTTTCGAGGAAAGGATAGAGGTCCCCAATCATGTGCCCACATTGCGTTTTCATGAGTGTCATACGCCGAAGCGGGGACTCGGACACCGACTTCGAGAATTATTTTCACAGTGGATCCACGCCCGATCAGAGAGCTGGATTTGGACGATCACATCGCTGTCCGGTAGGGCATGGCATGATTGTTACATGTCTGCGAAGCCATTCGGCGTGGTCTTGACTAGCCCAGGGATCTGCAGATCCGAGGGCAGGTGTTCCACCACAATAGGACGAGGATGGGGACGCGCCGTCTTCGCTTTGGAGCTTAGAGGTGACGACGTCATGAAGGGCAGCTACGCCCCGCTGGTTGATCCCATTGATGGCTAATTTCACCTGGGAGTGGGGCACGCATCGTAATTTTTGAACGACCGCTCTAGAAATTAAAGTTTTTTGAGACCCCCCATCGAATAACGTGCTAAGAGTAAGGGTGTCAGCTCCGTTGGATACAATCAAATCGGCCAACGAACGGAAGCGCCATGCCTTTACCACCAGAACAAAGAGCGGCATAATGGCCCGAGGCGAGATCCCCTGAGGATCCTGGGCCCTGCGGATCTGGTTGCGCTAGTGGGCGGCTGCCAGTTCGAGAGATTGGTTGAGGACAAAATACGATGTGGTGGTCCGGTGCCCTGCAACGGAAACAAGCCCTAGTGTACTGACAGTCCGCCGTGGCATGGTTTTCCGCCAGGCATCTTTCACACCAGCCGCGACTCCTAACCACGGTTAGTCTCATCTCTGGCGTTGTAAGCATAGTACATTCAGATGGGAAGTGCTCCTCCTTGCAGAACCGACAACTTCGCTTGTCCGATCTGGCAGGGTTCTTGTCCTGCCTCGTTGGAGGTTGGATTTTGGGGATTGCCGGTTTATTTCCCGTGGTGCTTAACACTGTAGACACCTTCTGTTTGTTGGCACCACCTCGGTCGTTTTATCCGGCGTAACCCCTCGAAGTTCTCCCTCCTTGGACAGTCGGATTAGGATGCTTAAGGTTTGTTACCGTGAAAGGTTTGGCGGGGGGGGGGGGGGGCTGCAAGATTACACAATTCCCCGTCAACCAGGTCCAATACTGATTGGATTGTCCAGGTTTTACGCGCGTCGGCCCAAGGAATTCTGTGTCCTTAACTTCCGCTGGCAATTTGAAAGATAGCTGTGTCCCTAGGATAATGGAACAACCCCGACAGTCCCCAATCACTTCCTGGTTCTTCAGAGACTCTGTGAAGCAGGTCACGTCAGCTTTGAAACGAAAAAGATCGGCGTAAGTATTTTTAGGGCTAGGGAGCCCGCCTAGCCGGGCAATGAGGGTTTCTATGAGCTTTGACTTGTCGCCATAGTTTGTTTTTGAGAAGAGATAGGCGATGCTATAGTTGTCTCCCTCCTGCGAACCTTATATTTAATTGTTTGAGCATCCCCACCGCAGCTCTGGAGTAAAGCGGTGGAGTTCTTTCTCGATGGAATCATTAATTATTGTCCGTAACCATGTCTTTCGAACGACATCTATATAGCTAAGCGAACCCCCAGAGGGTCCCGCCGGAAGGTAGGTAAGCTTCCTGGTGGGGGGCCTTGAAAGCGTGAGCCGGCGACCCCCCGAACAACAACGAGCTCGCTCGAGGGAGGGGATCACTTGTTCTGTTGACTGACCCTTCTCTCTGGCGGCTAACAGTTCGTTGTTGCCGCGTTATCGCTTTACGGCTAAGCTAGGTAAAGTCTCCTACTCCCGCATTAGCTCGGTCATTAAATCGTCGCGATTCACGTAATCTTGGATCATCACGACGTTGCCTCCTCCAATTGGTAAAGATCTCCTCCAAAGTGCTGTACTATGCTAAGATGTCCCCTTTTTTTTTAGGCCGCATTTGTTAAGGGGCATAAAAACTTTTTTTTATCTCCAAGGTCTTCCACAAACTCCTCAGCTCGGTCATTTTCCGCAGAAGCGTTCTGACTGAGGGCATCTCGCTGTCGTTCGGCGAACTTCACCCGTTTTGGTTTGTTTTTCTGGTTCTGTCTGCCCTTCGGCTCCTAAGTTTCTTGATTGCTTATCTTGGTTGGGGTTCAGGTTCACAGTCCTGCGCAGGGGGTCGTCCCGGAGAGCTTCCCTCTTCTGCGTCTGCGTTCTTCGCGTCCCCGAAGCCCATGACTACGGGTATGGCGACGGTACCGCACTGTATCAAGGGAAAGCGCAAGAATCTTTCAGACGAACACCTGACGACGCGTCGTATGCGCCGCTGGTCGAGTAAGGTTTGTCGGCGAAAGGGTTTTGTTAAGGCTCCATACCTGAAGCACACCTGATTTTTAATCGTACCAGCTTATCAGATCCCTGTGATTCATTCCGCAAATATAAGTAGAGGATAGAAGCAGAATGTAGAGGGCGCATGCAAGTAGAAGCGTGGCGGAGAAACTTAACTATGGCTTAGTGTCTAATCTTAAGACTAAAACTTATGGCTAAACTCATATAAGACAAAAAAAAATTCACAAAAAATTCACAAGACTTACCTTACTTTCCGGCTTTACGTGGAATATATGCTGCGGCGCAGAGTCCGGTGGGCAAGAATTAGGCAAGGTGAGCGCAGATAAGGGTTTGATAGTAATAGTAGTAATATAATACTACCAACAAATTATTATAATATAATTATCTGAAAAGAAAGGGCTACACACAAATTACAGGGGTTTACACCTATGTGTGTACTCGTGTGTGTGTACTGTGTGTGTCCTCAGAGCAGTGACAACAGTTAAACACAAACACAATAAACAAAAGATAAAATGGAAAAATAAAAAATAAAATAAATGAAAAAATCCACACAGGGTGTGTGCAATGTGCGTATAATGTGTGTGTAGTCGTGAGTGTGTATGACTGCAGAGTCAAAAAACGAATAACCAAACAAAACCAATTTCCAAAAAAAATCAAATATTTCACACACACATGCGTTTTTTGAAAAGTGTGTGTGTAGTGTGTGATGTGTAAGACTGAAAAAAAAAAAACAAAAACAAACAAAACACCAATTTCAAAAAAAAAAAAAAAAAATTCGAAAAATATTACACACTACATGTGCTATTTGTATGGTGTGTTGAAACTTGTTTGGTTATGGTGAGTGTGTTGCACTGCAGAGTCAAACAATAACAACACAACACAATTTCAAAACAAAAAAATCCCGAAAAATTATTTACACATACATGTGTATTATGTATGTGCGGTGAAACTGTGTTGTGATGTGAGTGTGTATGACTGCCAGAGTCAAAACAATACAAACACTATGCACAATGCAAAAATCAAGTTTTTTTCGAAAAATTATTACACATACATGCCGTATTTTGTAATGAGGTTGAAATGAAACTAGTGGTGTTGGATGTGTGAGTGTATGACTGCAGAGTCAAAAAACAATAACAAACAAAACACAATTTCAAAAAAAAAAAATCGAAAAATTTACACATACATGTATTGTTATTGTATGTGTGTGTGAAAACTGTGTGTGGTGGGTGTATGTGTGAGTGTGTGTAGACATCAGAACTCCAACTACTCTATAACCAACACGTAACACAACGAAAATTCAAAAAGAAATCAAAGGGGAACCTTTACGCACCGTATTGTAGGCTTGTATGTGGAGACTGCTGTGTTGGGTGTGTGTGACGTGTTCAAGAACTACAAACTTCAATACAACACCAGTAACAGACAACCGTAAATTCAAAAGAATCAAAGCGGAACGTATACAGCACGTATGTAGCGTCGTATGTGACTGTGCTGTGTGTAAATGTCCATCAAGATCTAACCATGATCGTATAACCCACAATGCCTTTTCCTTTAACGAAGAATTTCAAAAGAAATCCAACGTTTCATTCTTCCACGTGCTTTATTGTATATGGTCGTGTATGTGACTGTGTGTGTGACTGTATGTCTATACAGAAACTCCACACAGATGCAATGCACAACAATAAAAAAATATGAAAAACAAAAAAAAAATATAAAAAAGAGTAAAAAGGGAAACGCTTAACACGTGTGGGACGTGTATGGTCGTGTATGTGACTGTGTCTGTGATGTATGTCTCATACAGACAACTCCACCACAGATGCAATACACGAACAATAGACAAATAAAACAAAGAAAAATATATAAAAAAGCTGAAAAGAGCGCAACGCCTTACCACAGTATGGAGTGTGTATGGCCGTGTATGTGACACTAGCGATATGGAATTGTATGCCCTTAACAGAACGACTCCACACAGATGCCAATACACACCAATAGACAAATGAAAACAAAAAAAATAAATATAAAAAGGTAAAAAAGGAACCTTACACCCACGTATGGAGTGCCTGTGTGGCGTGTATTGTGACTGTGTGTTGACTGTGTCTTATACAGAAAACTTCCACACCAGATGCAGAACACAACAATAGGCATAAGATGAAAACAAAACCCCAAAAAATATAGGAAATAAAGCCTAAACCTGGAACCTTACACACTTATGAGTGGTTGTCTGTGGTGGTATGTGACCTGGTTGTGTGCTGACTCCTGTGGGCCGATATACAGAAACTCCCCAGATTGCAATACACACCAATAGGACAAATTGAAAAACAAAAAAGATATAAATAAAAAAGGTAAAAAAGAACCTTACACGACGTTTATGGACGTGATGTTTTTATTTTGTTTTTGGGTTCGAAGTGGTATTTTTGGTTTTGGGGGACTATTGTGTGTGTGACTGTAGTCTATACAGAAACTCCACACGAATACACAACACGAACTATCAATAGATAAAATGAAAAACAGTCTTGGAAAGGAGAGTAACAAATGATACTTTAGATCAGGCTGGTTATGTGAGTCAAGGATTTGCCATTTGTGTGTGATGTATGTCTATACAGAAAAACACTCCCCACCAGAAGGATGCAATACACAACCAATAGACAATATGAAAACAAAAAGTATATAAAAAGGTAAAAAAGGGACCTTACACACGTATGGAGTGTGTATGTCGTGTATGTGACTGTGTGTGTGACTGTATGTCTATACAGAAACTCCACACAGATACAATACACAACAATAGACAAATGAAAACAAAAAATATATATATAAGAGGTAAAAAGGAACCTTACACACGTATCGTAGGCCGTGCAACTAATCATTGTGCACTGTGTGTGTAGTATGTGTGTTACTGTGCTACGTATACTCCACGTATAACCAATTTGACAACAACTAAACACAAGTTCACACAAGGGAATCACCAAAAATCCTTGCACATGATAGCGATTAATAATTATAATAATAATAATATTCAGTACATAATATCATAACTTTAAAGATAATAACAGCTACAACTCAATATCATTTTTAGGTTAATATAATGAAGAATAGTAATTAATAAATAATAATAATAATAATAATAATAATAATAATAAATAGAATAATTAAATAATAATTCAATATAAATAATAATAATAATAATAATAATAATAATGAATACTAATAACTAATCAATAATCAATATTTTTTCTTCTCCGTCACT
Organism: Trachelipus rathkii; assembly: GCA_015478945.1. Taxonomy (NCBI): domain Eukaryota; kingdom Metazoa; phylum Arthropoda; class Malacostraca; order Isopoda; family Trachelipodidae; genus Trachelipus; species Trachelipus rathkii. The sequence goes on along the minus strand of JABUQX010051713.1, from coordinate 54,161 downwards.
AGTCCTCCCTTGCCGACCCACCCTCCTTGCCTTGGCAATATTGATTGCAATTGCAAAGATATATTGCTTCAGATTCCGTTGCCGAAGGACCAAATGTCCTAATTTCCTTGGGACTTTCCTTCGATAGTTCTTTAATTGCAACTTGAAATTAGTGCAATTAATCCCACGGAAATTGGACTCCCAAAATTCCACATACCAACCCTTCTTTTTGTTTTGATAATTAAAGGGATGGAAGTGAATTTTGGCCAATTGAATATAGGATACGTATTGTGATGTGTAACATCAGTAAATATAGATATATATATGTAACGGAGACATGAATGATTGGGGAGTTATCGGTCATTCACGTATCTTACACCCTATTAGAAAGAGAAGAGTAGTTTGAGATGACCTGAAGGGTCATGAAAGATTCCCCGAGATGGGGAAGAAGACCACCTTGCCACAGGTAGAGATTGCAGGCAAAAATCTCTACCCACTCCTGATATGTGTATCAGAGCCCTTGTTACAGATATAAAATAGTCAGAGAGGTCATGCTCAGATTGAAAAACAGGAGGGAAGGAAGCGAGAAGGAAGATTATTAATGTGTAAGTGTGTCCAATTAACAAAATGTTAGTAACCAAACATGCTCGAGTATGATAGTAAGAGAGGTTGTTGGCTCTAAGTCTAATTGGTTGTGGTTAGATCTGGCTCCCTGTTCCTAATTAGGGGAGAGTTGGCCGAATCTCAATTGCACGCATACACCCATCCTCATTCTTAAAATTACAATGTAACCTAACCACACGTGAGCACGATACCTAAGTATTCGTTCTGGGGGGAGAGTTTGCATGTGATAAGAAAAGTGTCGGGTTCACGAATGTAATCAACAATTTTACAGAGCTATCACCTCGACATCTTAAAAGTAAAAATGGAAAAGATTCAACACTCACCAACGACGTCTGGTATAAAAAAATATCAAACCTGTTTTCCTCTCTCCTTTTCTACAAGTGAGAAAGTTGAGAGCGCAGCGATACTTGCGATGGGCAGACGAGTAACGAGAATTAAATTACGCTAGCATGCATGAATATCAGATGAGATACTGATATCAGACAACCTATGTACAATAACGCATTAAAGTGAAATTTTCACGGAAAGTGGAGAGGTATAACCCGTGGAGTGTTCTTCATTTCGAGAGTGGAAACGAATCGGGTATTTGCTTCAATATTAAAATGCGGTATATACAGTTCAACAAACATAGACGCAATCCCTCACTCTGTTCGCGAAATCAGATTTCAAATATTTACAAAAACACAAGTCTATCATCGTTGAAAAGCAATTTCGATTTCATCCCAATTTAAACAAACGCACGAATGAATATTGCTACAATTTAAGATTAAGGATTCTAAATTAAAGTTGATATACATCGAAATACACAATAGTATTTAAATCACTTATTTACAGCACAAATTCGAAGTTTATGATTTAAAATAGTGCTTACGATCACATCTCATTCAAAGAATTGATGAACAGAGTTCAACACTACAGAACAAAGAATAACACCTTCCTCTTAAAGGAAAACTGAACGACTGACTCTTAAAACCAATTCACGTTTTCACCCCGTGGCAAAACCCCTCCTTAAAAGGTGGGTCCCGATGGCCTCTGGGTATCGTAACTGGATAATGTCCTTTCCGTGTGGGCGTGGCTTCATACCCCTCTGCCCATTCTGGGCTCGTTTCCGTTCCGCGACGGACCAACCATGGTCTCCCGTTTGCTTTACAATACCCAATTGAAAGACAGATAGTTCCTGGGAATGTCCAATATCCCTGATGTCTGGTGGTTTAACGACAAAATCTTTCCAATTTGACTTTCTCCTCTAAATTGGCGGAACTCATTAATTTTGGTTGCGTTCAGATCTCAAATTCCCTGCCGCATCCGTTTCCGAACCAAGAATTCGTTAGAAAAGGTCTTCACTTACCGACAATTTTCAACGACTTTCTTTAATGCCGAAAGCAAAGGATGTGGCTTTAGCCACAATATTTTATTCCTTGTTTCGAGGATATTGTCGTTATTGTTTTTTCTTTTGAAGTATTGTATCATTGTTTTTAAGAGTATTGTAAATATTCGGAGGACTATTGTTACATGGTCGGTGCGATCTTCAATGTGTGCGATCTTCAATGTGCACCGACAATAATAATTGATATGATAATTTTATGTAACCATATAGAGCATATATATAATTATAATAGAATATATAATACCATTGTAATAATACCTACCAATATTATATATATATATATTATAATAATATAATATATATATTAATATATATATAATATATAACCTATTATGAATATATATATATATGAATATATATTATATATACTACAATCTTGAAAGTATATAAGGGATTATAATATGTATTATAATACATTATGCAATATTTTCGCAATATTAATGATATATATTATTATTTTATATTATAATATTTATATCTAATACGCTAAGAAAAATATTTAAATCATATAATAATTTATATATACATATTAAGAGTATAAATATATATATAATATATAGTAATAGTATAATATATATATATGGGTGTGAGCATGCGCGCTCTGAAGTCTATATGTTACAATTAAGGAAAATCTTAATATATACAATTACGTAAATACGGTGATTATTTAAGTAACCCTTGATATTTTGAAATTTTTGCAAGTATTAATATGGATATTATGTATATTATTATATATTTATTAATTATTATTAATTATATGCGTACATAGAGACACCTTGATTGTAGCTCATCCTTAATATTAATTACAGAACTCGCTGCACTTGGTTGATTAATATATATATAATATATCTATAGTGAGATATATAGAATTATATTATTATGATATACTATATATAATAGTATAATAATATATATATATATATATTATATATATATATATACTATAATACTATTATATATTACTATATATAATATATAATATATATATATATATATATATATATATATATATATGAAATCAGTATGTCTGAACTCTTTTTAGTTACAAAGTGAGTTTTAATCTTGATAATGATATGATTCAGTTGGTCTAGGCGAAGGTTTTCATTATATTATTAAAAAGGTCAATGTCAGCTGGTTTATTTAAAGTAAAAAATTTGAATTTTGTATTTGGTAAAAATTTTCTAATACGAATATCAATAATATATACGTTATTATTTTGATTTTTTTTTTAAAATATTGGGAGTTTAATTGTTTTCATTTGTACATAGGCAATTATATATTTGTAAAGAAATTATTATTATTTTTATTATTATATTAATTATTATATTATTATTATTATTATTATTAATTATATATTTATATTATTATTATTATTATTATATCCTCGAGTATTATTATATAATTATAATATAATTATAATTATAATTATAATTATAATTATATTATAATTATAATTATAATTATAATAATTATTTGTTATTAAGTGATTTTCATAACATTTTCATAAATATTATATATTGCTTTTTAGTCTTAATAATATTATAAAGTATTAAATTATAAAATTATTATTTTTATATTATTATTATTATTATTATTATTATTATTATTATTATTATTATTATTATTATTATTATTATTATTATTATTATTATTATTATTATTATTATTATTATTTATTATTTATTATTTATTATTTATATTATGATTATTATATTTATTATTGATATTATATTATTACATCTTTCTATTATTAATTATTATTCTCTATTACTTATTATATTATTATTATTATTAATTAATTATTATATTATTATTATTATTATTATTAATTATTATTTTATTATTATTATATTATTGTTATTGTTATGTTATTGTTACTTTGTATTTTATCGTTATTTTATTGTTATTAGTTATTGTTATTGTAATTGTATTATAACTTGTAAAATCGATTAAATTGTATGTTATTTTATTCATTATCTAAACCACTAGTGATTAGCGGGATAGACTCAAATATATATATAGTAGCTATATAGTATATATATACATTATTACTACCTCGCTTATATATATATATTAGGATTATATATATAGTAACCACTATAGTATACCTTGATTATACCTATTTCGTAGGCATGACAATATCTTTATTTTATATATATTATATTATTATA
>JABUQX010051713.1:22500-40000 GCA_015478945.1 Trachelipus rathkii | reverse complement strand
CTGGTAAAATTTTTGAAAAATTAGTTCACGCTCAAGAACTAATTTTCCCTTTTTTAATTTCTCTTTTACTAACTCAGTTTCTCTATACTAAAATCCGTAACACAAGATTCTCTTAACTGCCTTCCTGAAAATATGTACAAAGCACTAAATGAAAAAGTCATGTAGTATTTTTACTTTCTTTTCTGTTACTTTTTCTCGAAAGCAATCGATGTAGTTCCACACAAGTATGCTCCAATCAAATTTAAAAGACTTGGTGTTACCAAGTAGCAAGATAAGCCATTCATATTCACTGACCGAGCACACTGTCCTTATAAGAGATATCATCTTGCCTCGCTTCAATTTCCCAAGATGTACCTCAATTTTCTATTTTGGGGACGCTATTCTTTAATATATATACAAATGACTTTCAACACGACCACACTTTCATACATTTACACAATGCAGACGACACTGCGATCTTAGTATCGAACCGAGATATTGACATATTAAACTGTAAAGCAAACAACGAATTGAAAAAAAATATAACATGGGTAGAAGCAAACAGACTCTCCTAAACTTCTACCCAAAACTAATTACCTAGTAATAAATAATAAAATCAAAAGAAACCGTGTTCAGTTAAATGTGTTAGAGCAAAAGATGTAATCATAGATCTGTCAACGTCTGCAAAATTATTTGGCATTATTCTCGATGATATCCTCTTTCAAAGAACATATAAATAGTCTTGTTAGCAAATTATCTTACACAAACTATGCGTTCCTTAAGATCAGAAATTTTAATATGTTAAAAACATTAATTCAATTCTACTTCACCTATACTTCATTTGTTCTGGCTGTAGTATTGCCAGCACGTGAGTAATTGCTGCATCCAGTAATTGAGGTGAAAGGGTAACTATTTATTATTAGGTCTCAAACATCAGCATGAGCATAAACCCCACGTTCCAAAAACTGGTTTGTTAAAAACTATGCTTCGCATCTAGTTATAAGTAGTCACCCATCTTGTTAAGCCATAAATTAAACTGAAAATTAATTCTTTTGGCTTACGATAATTGCGCATAATTAGACTATAATGAAAACGACCTACGCCGTACAATTTCCCTTACACTAGACATAACAAAATACTCAATAACTAAATCTCGGGAGGGCCATTTCATACAAGGGCCTTGATGAGTGGAATAATATTTATAGAAATGCTCAGGAATCACTCACCCTCGAGTCTTTTAGTAAAAACATTATAATACTGAAGTACACATCAATATTTTAAAATTTTAAAATTACATAATGATACTTATTAATATTAGTAGTGATAGTATTTAACTATTATAGTTATTATTATTCTGTTTTTATTATTATTATTATTAATATTATGGTCATTATTGCATGGCTATTGTTTTTATTACTATTATTATTATTACTATTATTATTATTATTATTATTATTATTTATTACATTAATAATAATAATAATAATTATATAATAGTAATATTTTATTATTATTGTATTAATATTTATTATTATTATTATTATTATTATTATTATTATTATTATTATTATTATTATTATTATTATTATTTAGTTATTATTATTTAATTATTATTATTATTATTATTATTATTATTATTATTATTATTATTATTATTATTATTATTATTATTATTATTATTATTATTATTATTATTATTATTATTATTATTATTATTATTATTATTAAGGCATAGCCGTAACCCCCCAAATCTGGGAGGTGGCGTCAGCTGCAGTCTGCAAATTACTTGCTGTGAATCTGCATCTGTTCATGGGAAGATTCAAAAAAACTGTTGAGGGTTCCCATCCTCAAGCAGCCTTAATAGAGAGTCTACTTTTGAGACTAGATGATTCTGGTGTTAGGGTAAAACAAGCCTCTATTATATTATCAATATTCAAGAAGACAGCCTATTTTGCGGTCGATAATAATAATTTCTTTTAAAGAACATTTGGTCAAAATTTTGCTGCTTCACATAATAATTTTTTAAAGTTGCAATAAATTATTTTAATTATTAATTTGTTTTTGATTTATAAATTTATAAATTTCCAAAATAAAAACGAGAAGATATTTATTTTCACAAAGTTCGTCTCTCTTGAATGATGATTTTCTTCCCAATCTCAACCATTTTGATTTCTTTCTTTCCTAAATCCAAAGTTCTTTTGGGAGGGTTATACACTCCTCTTTAGATTCCTTTTCTTTCTCCTCTTTCGCTTTGTCTCCCTTCTGTTTTCTTCCTATTTCTTCTGATTTTTAACACATCCTTTCCCAACGACACTAGAATCGTATTTATTATTATTATTATTATTATTATTATTATTATTATTATTATTATTATTATTATTATTATTATTATTATTATTATTATTATTATTATTATTATTATTTATGTTATTATTATTATTATCAATTATTATTATTATTTAATATTTGAACTAGCATTTATTTGTAATTATTATCACTATTGCAATTTATTATTATTATTATCACTAGGATTTTTATTATTATTATTATTATTAATATATTATTATTATTATTATTATTATTATTATTATTATTATTATTTAGAAAGCCTAACTTTTATTAATGTTGCATTGTATTATATAAACTACTATATAGTTGATGGGACTGGTGAAATTACAATATGAAGTCTAATAAGAACTCAAGCTTACTTACATTATATATGTAATAACCCATGGACTCAATAATGGCACTTGTGGAGCTTACTTACATTATATATAACTCTATGGACCTCAATAAGAATTTAAGTTTACTTATTATATATACCTAGTGACCTCATGACGAGAACGTCCTCCAGAAGCCTCAATAAACATATTGTTATTTTGTGAATGGGGGGACTGCAATATGCAATATTTTTGACAGAATAAACGATTTCCAATTTTAAAAAAATATATAATTTCCTGCATTTGATTGGACATTTTTTTTTTTAAATTTACATTTTGTTTTCTGTTATTTTGTAACCCCAAATAATAATAATAATTACTAATAATAATAATAATAATACACACACACACACACACACACACACACACACACACACACACAATACTAATTTATTTACATACATATATTATTATTATTATTGGCTATATTATTATTATTACATTATTATTATTATTATTATTATTTTATTATTATTATTATTGATAATATTTATTATTATTATTGTTGTTGCATTATTATTGAAAGTAATTTATACTATAATTATAATTATAATGAATTAAAATTATAATCATAATTATACTGTGAATTCATATTTTCTGTAATTATAATTATGAATTATAACTCATAATTGATAATCATAATTACAATAAGAATCATAATTATAATTGCTAATTATAATTGTAATTATAATTATAAATTATAATTATATTATAATAAAGAATCGTTTAATATAAATAAAAATTTCTTATATTTATAATTATTATTATTATGATTATTATTATTATTATTTATTATTATTATTATATAAATTATTAAATTATTATTATTATTATAATTATAATTATAATTATAATTATAATTATAATTATAATGTTATAATTATTATAATTATAATTATAATTATAATTATAATCATAATTATAATTATAATTATAATTATATTTATAATTATTAATTACAATTATAATTCTAATTACAATTGTTTTATAAATCATAATACACTATAATTATAATTTCACAATTATAATTATAGTTCTTATAATTTTATACTATAATTATTATACTTTATAGTTACCTCTGTGTAATTATAATTTATAATTTTTATAATTATAATAATTATATATTAAAATATTAAAATTTGCATTAAAATTTATAATTATTATAATTGGTATAATTAAATTATAATTTAATTATACCACCTCATAATTACTATAATTATAATTATAATTATAATTATAATTATAATTATAATATAATAATATATTATACATATTATTATTATTATTTATTATTATTATTATTATTATTATTATTATTATTTTAATTATTATTATGATTATTATTATTATTATTATTATTATTATTATTATTATTATTATTATTATTATTATTATTATTATTATTTATTTGAATAGCAGGATACTTTGGGATATAATAATAAAACTGACTGAAGTAACTTTACTTCCCGATTTTCAACTCGGCATTCATTTTTTTAATAAAATAATAATAATAATCTAAAGAATTTGGTGCTTTTATATGTGAATATGTTTATCCAATCACATAACTTATCCCGTCAGAGTTGAATGTGATCTTTTTTTTCGGATGTTTGATGTAACGTTAGTCTCTCTCTCTCTCTCTCTCTCTCTCTCTCTCTCCTCTCTCTCTCTCTCTCTCTCTCTCTCCCGTTCTTTCTTCTCTTCCTCTTTCTTGTTCTCTCTCCTTTTGTTCTCTCACCTATCGTCTCTTCTCTCCTCTCTCTCTCTCTCCTCTTCTCTCTCTCTCTCTCTCTCTCTCTCTCTCTCTCTCTCTCTCTTCCTTCTCCTTGTTCCTCTCTCTCTCTTTCTTTTCCTCTCTCTCTCTCTCTCTCTCCTCTCTCTCCCCTCTCTCCCCTCTCTCTCTCTCTCTCTCTCACCTCTCCTCTCTCTATATATACATATACATATATATATATATATATATATATATATATATATATATATATATATATATATATATATATATATATATATACATATATATATCTATCTATAAATATATAAAGTTACCGTATATATATATATTATATATATATTTCATTATTCGATATATTTAACATTAATATAATTAATATTATCTACTTTTTAACTTTATTATTCGGTATTTTAAGTATTATTTATTTATTAAAGTATTTTTAATTGTTATTATTATTATTATTTATTTATTATTATTATTATTTATTATTATTATTATTATTATTATTATTATTATTATTATTATTATTATTATTATTATTATTATTATTATTATTAATTTTATTAATTTTGAACAAAATATCAAACTTAGTTCTTTTTCTTTGTCGCTGATTGCCAAGCTCTCATGTTTAATCGAGTTTGTATCAAAATGTTTGATTGGTTCCACCTTTCTGTTTATCTAATATATGAAAATAATTCTTCTCTAAGAATCTTTTGTTAAATATTATCAGTTATAGTTTCTATCACCCCAATACTTTGTCAAAATTTATTAAAAATTATTTTCATCTGAAAACATTAGAATGTAATTATATATACTTTAAAAACCTCCCGTTTTAATTAGGTTTTATATTTTATGACGTATTAAAAGTTGTAATGATTGTTAAATATATCAGTTGCTGGTCTTGAATATCGACGGGAATTTCCATGTATTTATTTAATGTGAATTTAATCTCCCTTTTTTTACTTTTAGATAGCCTTGACGTTACTCACATGATGTAATGTATATTTTAATTCTGAAATAGAAGGGTTATTTTTTGGGGTAATTAGGATTCTTTCACTGCAGTCTATTACCCTCCTCCCCCATTCTGTCTTTTTGAGGTAGTAGAGGTTATAGATTGACAGGTCGACCTCATTTCTAAGTATTGGTTATCGCATATTTAGTGTGTTATCGCCATTTTTTTGAGATAATAAGTGAGATGACCGAATTTAAGATTGGATAGAGAACACTAACGGTGTTATTTTTGAACACTTGTCGTCGTTATTTATATTTAGTTTTCAGTTCCTATTTTATAATTAATGTAGTGGATGTTATAATTTCTTAGGCTTGTGTTTACGGACCTATACCCAAATGATGATTTAGAGCTTCCTGGAACGAATCCAACGAAACTTAACCTAACCTAACCTAACCTATCATAACGCCTGCTGCTGGCTGTACAGGAATTTTTTTTGATGTTGTATCGATCCTTTCTCCTGTCGACCATATGGACTAGTCCCCGTGTTTACTCTATCGATTTTACCTTTCCTTTTTTCATTGTTGCCACCACCATTTATTGGGGGAGCGCAAGCCCTTATCCATTATTGAAGAAGGGTCCATTTGAAAAAGCATACTTCTCACGAACGAATTTATTAAAGATTCCTTAAATGAAAGCAACCGTTGCCTTTAAATTATAAATTATTATATTGGGTTGAATATACTGAACGCGGAATACTGTACAGAAGTTGTTGGAAAGTCATTGGTAGTTTCTCCATCAGCTTGGGTTGCAAATTTAAACAACAAGGTCGTGTGAAAATGTTGTGTCTCTTGGCTGCGATGGCTGCAAAAGTGATCATAAGTGAGCGACACGCTCCCACAAGGATGGGATGCTGTAGGACATTTGGAAAAAAGAAAAAAAGAATAAAACATCAAGTATTAAATCCTACTAATTAAATATATTAGTAAATATATTCAAAATGAATTTATGAACTTTCAACTATATTTTTATTCTAATTATTGCTAAAATAAATTAATTATAATAATAATAATAATAATAATAATAATAATAATAATAATAATAATAATAATAATAATAATAATAATAATAATAATAATAATAATAATAATAAAGGAAAGAGTAATAATGGTGGAAGAGAAAGTGTAAAGTTTATAGCTACTTAAATTTTTTTTGAGTACCTTAAGTATGAGAGGAGGTCATGACCTGAGGTTAATGAATGGAGCAAGAAAGGAAAGAAAGTTCACAGACACTGTCGAGAAAATTTGACCTCAAAGGAGAGGATGAGAGGTTATAAAGGATATCCTCGGGCGTAGGGTCAGATTTTTTTTTGTTTCGGCGGGGTATAGAGACATGATATATTTTGGTGATATATATAATATATATATGTTATTATATAATATATATATATATATATATATATATATATATATATATATATATATATATATATATATATATATATATATATGTATATATAATATATATATATATATATTATATATAATATGAGAGAAAAAAAAAAATATTATATATATATATATATATATATAAAATATGATATAAGAAATATATATGTTATATGTATAATATATATATATATATATATAATTTTGATGTAGAAAATGTAAAAGTGATTATGCTACTGTTGTTGATAATTATTACTGGTGCACATACAAGAACAATATAATGAACATGGGCAAAGGTTATCATTTAAATATGTAGGTATGTTCCTAACCAAATGAAACTAACTCCTCCACACTTAGCTACCTAACCTAACCAAACCTAACCTAATATTAACGGAGTCAACCTCATATAATGTCATATATATATATATATATGAAAGAGAGAGAGTAGTACAGAGAGAGGACGAGGGGATATGGTATGGCATATATATATATATATATAGATATATATGGAGAGCATATATATATATATATATATATATATATGTATATATATATATGTGCAGGTATATATATATATATATATGGAAATATATCACACACCTTGCCGGTGTGGTGTGGAAAACTTTCGTCGCTATTGAGAAATTTTGTAATTGGATATTTATCAGTGTTGTGTGATAATACATGGGTATAGGGACCGCAAAAACTAAGGTTGGCCGAATCCCATTTTACTCACAGCAACCGCACAATAACACGTGAAGTTTCACCAGCACCATACCCTGACAGTCATAGTTACAATGCACCTCAACAAACAGTTGCTGAATTAAAGGCAATTCCACACCCAAAGATACATACTCACACCAACCTGCAAACATTAGGGATGCAGAAGGAGATAGTAAACAGTGGTGTAGTGAAGAAGACTGGGCCAAATGATAGTCACGATACCAAGATTTTACCGTTTTTAAGCTTACATAAGGCATATCGTGGGTATTTATTATTAATGATGCGGAAACGAGAGGGCAGGATGTTTTTGATGATATAGTTGCGGATGACTGAGTTGCATGTTTTGAATGCGGATAGTAACATTCATTTTAAATGCGAATAATATAGTACCACAACCGAGAGAGAGAGAGAAGCCCAGACAAACATACATTACATTAAACAGAGGCAGAGACATAGATTTTGTAATTTGGAACCACTTGAACTTAGAAATTTGTGAGGCCCTGAAAGAAAGTCAAAGAAGGTGCCAAATTGATAGAGGAGGTATGTTAGCAAATGGAATTAAAAATATTTGGGTGTATATATATATATGGTATATATATATATATATATATGTTATATATATATAATATGTATATAAGAAAGATAAAGTGTATATATATATATATATATATATATATATATATATATATATATGTGTGTGTGTGTGTGTGTTTACATCAATTGTTCGATAAAAGTGTGTCTGTCTGTCTACGGAGGAGGAGGAAGGCAGCATGGCAAGAAGACATTCCCTTGATCAATTGTGAATGTTTTTTTTGAATTAAGATAAAAGTCTTTGTTAGGAAAACTTATTAAAATTATTTTTCCCCACACTCTTATTACAACTTACCATCAATACTACTTTAATAATAATTAATAAATAACTAAATAAAAATAATAATAATTTAATAACAATTAACAAAAATAATAATAATAATAATTAATAATAATAATAATAAATAATAAAATAATAATCAATTGATGGGAAGAATTTTATTGAAAAAATTTTTTGAATAACAATGGGATTTTAATGGCAAATGTAAATAATAATTAATAATAATTTAAAAATAAAATACATAAAAGAATAAATAATAATAATAATAATAATAATAATAATAATAATACCACACACACACTGATTCATGCAAACATATGTTAGATATTACAGTTTACTAATACTAACACAAATTCCTTTCAAAAAAAAAAAAAATTTATCTTAAAGCTAAAATATGAGATATATATATATATATTGGTTATTATTAGTTATATATATATATATATATATATATTATATATATATATATATATATATATATATATATATATATATATATATATACAAGGTTATTATTGGCTATACATATATATTAATCAGATCCATTGTTAATTGTTTGCGCGTTATGTAATAATGTTTGTTTATTGAAACAAGTTTTTCTGTCGCGCGAAATTGATTAAGAGACGCGTTTATGCTTGCTCTGCTAACTGATTCCTGGTTAATTACTAAATAAACTGCGGGAAGTCACGTGATTGATATAGAAGCCGGGAGGTGAAACCGTGAGGGGTAAGGGGTTGGTTGAGGTAAAGGGAGAGTGAGGGAAGTCTGTTAATCTAAAGCATAAAGTTGTGTGTGTGCGTTTGTGTTTTGCTTCTAGGATTGAAGAGGTTTCTTTATTTATAGATTGTTTGTTATTCGATCTCTTTTTGTTATTTGACCTTCTCTTCCCCTCTTTCTATATATATATAAGGTGGTATATATATAAGTATATATGATGTTATAAATATATATATATATTATATATAGTATATATATATAGATATATATACATATATATATATATATATATGGTAGAGTAAGAATGATACCATGTTCAGACAAATTCTGGACAAACTTCTTCAGAGAGTTTCCTCCTTTGATAAAGAGCATATGTCGTAAATTATGAGTATATATATAGGAGAGAGAAGTAGATAGAGAGTATATATATATGTGGTATATATATGATATATATATATATATATATATATATATATATAGTTGGAAATAGATTGTTTACTGATTTAATAGATTTAATGCTTTAGTGACCACTAAAATTACAAGCACTTTACTATGATATTTCTCTATTCAAAAGAAACGGTATTTCTATGCCTGTGTTTGATTAAAACCCTTGCAGTTGTTTTCTGCTTTATTTTATCTTAAGCTACTGCTATTATTATTGTCAGTTAATATAATGTACTTGATCTGATATGTCTGCCTGTAATGTCATCTTTGCTTACTTTCTCGATTGGTTGAAAGAAAGAATCTCATTACATTTGGGAATGTTTATACACTCGAGTTTCATCAGTAGGATATTGTTTGATGTAAGCGATAATATTGACATCGTCTTCACCTCTCCTCTACGATTTGCTGGTGGATATTTTTTACGTGGACCTTCAAAGATATTTCCAAATAATGTAATATATTTAACTGTAAACCAAGTGAAGTCAGATACATTATTTGTATTCCAGCCGGAGGTAAAATAAATAGACCCTTTAGTCAAATATTTCGTTGTAAGAATTCGTCAGTGATTATTGATATCGTTATATTTCAGGTAAAGGTTGCGGTCATCTGATATACACCGTTGTAAAATATCTAGCTGTGGAGACAGTTTGAGGAGTAGTCTAATAATAGATGCTGTTTTCTGTTCTCGTGACAACAAAGCTTCCTGATGTACAACTATTGGGATCGATATAAACCCTTCAGCACACATGTATAGATCATGAAGTTTGAATGATTCAAAATATTACAGCTTTGCTTAAAATAAAAAACGAATTAACATCCCATCTTGACGACGTCGACATACTTGAGGACTTAAAACATATAGCTCATGGTGTAATTTACGATATTTATACCGAAACATGTGGTTTCCCGTATAATGAGGTATACAGGAGTATGTTAATAACCAGCAACATGGATAAGTTTACTTGGCTTGAGAGTGTTGGAACCAAAATACAGAAAAAAAATGGTATAGTGCTGAATTTACTATACTCATCCTTTCAAAGGGCTTTAAATCTTCTGGAGATATATAGAACATGCTCAGTTTATGTTGAATCCCATGTCTCCTGCTTTATTTGAATTAATATATTAAAACAAACATATGTTTTTATGTATTTATATAACTTTTCAATGAAAATATGTAATACAAAATTGAAAACTTGTTTACTTCCCTATGTTCCTGCCTTTATTGGTTAAGCTGTTAATGATAGCTGTTTATTCGACTTAATGTTATGTTAGCTTTAATAATGTGAAAACTTTGTTAATGTTAGCAATTATTCGTTGGTCTGTACATAAAGAACTTATTTTTATGATATGTTTATCCGAAACAGATACTGAAATGCAGACCTTGATTCAAAGATCAATAGATCAATGATCAGCGAAAGTGTGAGAGTGGGGTGGGGCCAGATTTGATTTTTCTCATTTTTATTGCTTTATCATGCTTTAGGATCAGTAAACTAATACACTTTACTAATGTGATATTTTATTCAATGAACTTATTTTATGCTATGTTTGAATAAACTTCGCATGTTTGGTAATTATTCGTTGGGAATCATGATGAGTTAGTAAGGTTATGATAAATTTTTGTTAAATAATATTATGTTAATGTAAAAACTTTGTTACATTAGTATATATTCATGTTGGTCTGTATGATAATTAGAGAAGGTTATGATAATTTTTTGTTAAACATACCAAGTTAATGTTGAATTAACATTGATATGTTAGAGATATGCTTGACAAAGCATGAATAGGTTACGTTTTTGGCTGCCATAAGTAGTTACTTTTAATGTTGTTAAGCGTGAACTTTGTTAATGTTGTGTAGTTTACCCATGCGTAAGGTGTTACGTTTGTCGTTGTACATTATATTTTTTAGTTCAGGTGATGCTATGTCAGCTTTATTACGTGAAAAACTTTATACGTTAGCATATATTCGCCGAGGTGGGTATATAAAGAACTTATTTATGTGTTATGTTTGGATAAAAATGATACTCGAAATGTGATTTGAAACAATAGATCAATAGATCATGGATGGAGTGGGGAGGGTGATGTCTGATTACTCGATCGAAAGTATAAAACATGATAATTTTAGTAAAATATGACCTGAATCAATAGATCAATAGATCATGTTTGGACAGAAGTGGTTTGGGGGTTTGACTTACTGATTTACTGATTTGTAAAAAACATTGCTACTTTACTAAAAATTACATAATTAATAGATCACGATGGACAGGAAGGTGGTTGGATGGTTTGATTTACTGATCGATTTAGGGGTATGTAAACATGTATACCTTAGTAAAAATATAATCTGAATCAATAATGATCATGCTTTTGGACAAACCGTAGGCGGTGCTTGATTATCAATGATTTAGGTATGTAAAACACAATTTTACTTAAATGGATGAACGGGAATATATCGTTTGACTACTAATGGACAGGAAGGTGGTTGGATGGTTTGATTTTACTGATTTACTGATTTAGGGCATGTAAAATGATAACTTTAGTAAAAATATGACCTGAATCAATAGATCAATAGATCAATAGATCATGGTAGGATAGGAAGGTGGGGGTTGATGGTTCGATTTACTGATTTAGGGTATGTAAAACACATCAATTTTAGTAAAAATATGACCTGAAACAATAGATCAATAGATCATATTGAATAAAAGTAGTTGAAGGCTGATTTACTGATTTACTGTTTTAGGTATGTAAAAAAAAAATTTAAAGTTATAAACATAAAAGAATAAGAATTTTTATTTATTTATTTATTTTTTTTTCTTCTTCGAAGGCCTGAAACCCTATTTTTGGAAACTACAGACTGATAATACAGGCGTTGTCTGTCTACATTGTTGTTATACGAATGTTTATGAATCCCTCGGCACCGCACCGGTGCAGCTGTCAACTCCTACCCCTCTGAGTCACTTCTCCATTCTTTCCTTTCTTTATTCTTCCTTCATCCTTCCTCCTCCTTCGGCTCTGTTTTGCACTCTGTGTATTTTTTTCTTTAATTGGGTCCCTGCCGTTGTAGTCCTGACACCCGATACTAATTTATGACCGTCCTTTCTTGATTTATGTTATATTATCTCGAAATGAAGATAGATAAAGATAAACATTGTTGTTATACGTAACGTTTATTTAACTTCCGCGGCTGCCGGGAACGCACCGGTCCAGCACTGGTGCCGGTTTCACCTCCAACTATACCAGCCTTCAACAACCTGAATCCTCCCACCAATTTTTCAGCCGCCTTATACAACACTTCTGAATTTTTTTAAGGTGTGTGGTCACCTTCAAACTGACGTAACCTCGTCTACGACGAGGTTACGTCACCATCTAACCTCCCTCCAAATTTTAACATACGATAACTCTAAATCTATAGATATATATATATATATATGAGTAAACATAAATACATAAATTTGAGCCTAGTTTTTAAATCTATGTAAAATGGGGTCAGTTTTTTATATGTGCATATATATATATATGCATATATATATATATATATATCGTAAGCTGGTGAGTAGCATTGGTTAGTAAAGTCGGAGTGCGTAAAAACGATTCCTTGCAGGAAGTTGACTTCAGAACATTCCTCTTCGGGAATCAGATTCTTCGTTTAAGCCCCCCAATCTTCTCGTGCTGTGTGTGTGTGTGTGTGTGTGTGTGTGTCTGTGTCTGTGTGTGTTTGACTCTGTACTTACGATTTCTTAATTTTTTTAATTATTTTTTTTTATTTTTTATTTTATTAATATTATTATTATTTCTTTATTAATTATTTATTTATTAATTTTGATTAGTATTAATTTTCATACTTTATTAATTTTGTTGTTTTAAACCTTTATTTTTTTCTGCTTATGGGGAAGGGTGGGAATTTCTGCAATGGTACCAAAATTTTACGCTATTCATATATCGATCTTTCACTTCCGGCCTCCAATATAGCACTAATATATATATATATATTATGTTATATATGTTCTATTTCTCGAACAATAGCAGTAGAGATAAATATATATATATATATATATATATATATATATATATATATATATATATATATATATATATATATATATATATATATATATATTTATAATATTTATTAATCACTATGTATCAACAATGTCGTCTTAAAGATTCTCTTGTGTAAAAAGTAAAGAATTTCATAGCCCACCGATAGAGGGCTTAGATTTGAAATTGCAACGCAAATATTAGGCTTCTTCATACTACACTGAAGAGAGTCCACTAAGAGAGAACGTGGCGGGAAGATGCTTCGCTGCATCTCTCCCATAGATTCAACTTATCGAATCCATTATTATAATAATTATTTGTGAAGCCTAGTGTTATATCAATTATTATCTAATTACCACAAGTTAAACAAATCGATTTTATACCAATTCAGGCAGCATACAAAACTTAAATGCCTAAGTGCCTAATCATTATCATTTAGCCGGCAGCTTTGCCGTGATATATTAAAATATGGGGCCCTATTAACTGTGGGCATTAAATGTGAATATCCATTGTCATTATTGCTATTACATTGAACTTGATTATCATCATATGCTCAAATTATTTATTTGGTCAAATATAAAATAATAATAAACTTCAAAGCAGAAAAACTTTTGAATAAAGCACCTCAAGTTTAATAATTTATTTTTTTCAGAATTAGCCTGGTTGCAACATTAAAGCAATTTTAAAAAAGCCCAGAGTGATATGCAATGATGTAACATTGCATTTGCAAATATCCTATAGATCCTTCTTGAATGTAGCCAAAAAAAATTTTCTATTAAAAACAGTGAAAAAAAGAAAAATAAATGAATATAAGTAGGTAAGAGCAAACGCAGTGATATATAATAATAAAACTAGCAACACGTGAAGAAAATTCATTATTAACTAAATTCAGAAGAAAAATAATTAAAACATAAAGTCAATAAAACATTAAAAACAAAAGAGAAGCAAACTGAAACTGTAATTATCAAAATTTCTGGCTATCCCAAACTTCAAAGAGCCTTTAGCCTAAGTCTAAAAAAAAAAAAACAAGACAAACGTTCCTCTGTTCGAAGAAGCAATTATGGTGAGAAACCTCTGAACAAGAGAAATTGAAACAACCGCGAGAAGGAAGGAAACGCCTCACAAACCATCTTCCCGCGCCAGTAAGGGAAACGATTCAAATACCAAACCGAAAAATGCAAGTCAAGTTTGTTTGCCCACTTCAACTTCAAAAATTTGATGAAGACAATATCCAAATTTGGCTTGAAGCCGTAACAGTCATTTTTAGACTGTATAAAATAAAAAGTGACTCTGAAAAAATAAGGTACTTGGCAACCATGCTACCAACCCATCTCTTGCCATTCCCATTAAAAAGAATTCTGTAAGAAACCATAAAGGCAATAAAAAAGCAGCCATGCATTTGCTTCCACGAGAACGAACGTTTCGTGACGTCATCAAAGAAAGCATGAAACAAAATGAATTACCGAGTGAATATATAGCGCGCCTAAGAAATATAATTGGAGAGAAAAGTACAAAAACTCTTCTTCAAAATCATATGGCTTTTATAAAAGAATACTTTCTGGCCGTCATCCCAACTGATGTGTATCTACATGTATACAAATTAGCACCGGCTGTCGAATTACATACCCTCATAGGACTAGCCGACGACATATATAAAAAATGTCTGACCTGACCTGACTCCGACCCCACCCATGCACGAAACTCTGCTCGACTCCGACCCGACCAACTTTATGGAAATTATATATATATATATAAGTATATATATATATATATATATATATATATATATATATATATATATATATATATATAGATAAAGATATATATATATATATATGTATGTAGTATATATATATATATAAAGTAAGGTTGTATATATATATATAAATAAAGATATATATATGTTATTATGTTATATACTTTGTATATATGGAGTATAGTATGTATATAAATATATATATATATATATATATATATGTTAGTAAGTATATATGAGAGGCACAGGTTGTTATACATATATATGAGAGAGAAAGATATATATATATGTATCCACATATATATATATATATATATATATATATATATATGAAGGTATCCTGTTACCTGTGTTAATGTATAGTAGGAGACTCTGTTCTGTAATAAGAGGTATAAATCTAAAGTTCCATAAAAGTTCAAATGACACCTTAGGGACGAGTTAGGTGGGAGAGAAGAATTAATAGAATGATGAATGAACGTATGAGACTGTGTGGTGTGAAGAAATATGTAAATGAGCAATTGTGAAAGTACGTTGAGATGGTTTGGTCATGAAAGGATGACGATAGCAAGGTTGATTTAAGGATATAGTGGTGAGCAAATAAGTATCGACCTGCCGGAGACCGAGGAAAAAGTGAATTGAGTCAGTAAAGAAGTTTGAAGAGAGAGAAATGTGAGTTTAGCAGAGGTGAGAACAGCAAGTGCGGCCAGGGAGCAGAACAGTGGGGCGCTGGTGAGGGGGCACAGGCCCATCTGGCCAGGATGAACTCACTTAAGAGAGATTACAGAGAAAGTCCGTTGTGGTCCCGTGAAGCTCTAGTTGATTTTATGACTGCGACGAGTTCTCTACCTAAAAGGTGTAAAGGGGCAAAGGCGCCAGCTTTTCGACTGTCATATTTCGGTCGCTTTTCTGCTTCACGAATGCTACGCACCTACCCCATCTTGGGAGAGAAGGTGGGTGATGATTATATATATATATATAGATATATATATATATAAGAGAGAGAGAGAGTGAGTGAGAGAATATATTATATATATATATATATAGTAGAGAGAGAAAGAGCTATTATATATATATATATATATATATATAATATATATATATATATATATATATATATATATATATATATATATATATATATATATATATATAAAGATATATATTATTATTATATATATATATATATTATTACATATTATTTATATATATATAATATATGTTATATATATATATATATATAAAAGTATATATATATATATATTTCATAATCAGAAAACTTTCAGTTTTTAGGTTAAGATTTTATATATATATATATATATATATATATATATATATATATATATATATATTATATATATTAGTTATATGTATATATATATATATATATATATATATATATATATATATATATATATATATATATATAACTCAATACAAAATTTCAGTAATATCAATATTTCACTTTTCCAAAAAAACTTTTTTTTGAAAAAGTGAAATAGAGGAAACAAAGAACCAGTTAAAAGTTCAGCATGGGCCTAACTGAGATCATATTCCCAGCCAACTAAGTATTACTCAAATACATGCCCATGCAAATACAGTTTAAACCTACACTTTACACCCTAAGGCTCACACTTCTTAAAACAGTGTTAATAGATATGAATATATACTTGTCATCCACATGAAAGCAAAAACAATAGCTAGGTTCGTGCTAACCCCAATATGCTTTAGAATAATCAATAATTTGTTAAGATACCGGTAGCTACAACATACAGTTTACTTTATATAACTAATAAAAACCCGCCACTTTGGCTTATGTCAGAATATACTATATGGTGCCTAAACCATCCATATACCTATCCAATCCTTTCTTTAATGTTGCAAATGAGCAACAACCTACTGCAGGAAACCATTCCAAAAATTTGCAACACTGTTACAGAATGAGTGTTTTCTACATCAAAGTTACACGTCTTCCTAATTTTTTTATTGTGTCCCTAGTTTCCTGTCCGTGGTCTACTATAAGGAATTTATTGGTCTCACTATTCGTCTGCACAAATACTTACAGATGTATATTTGTTCTCGCTGAGAAATGTCTTTCTAAAAACATTTTAACTCCTTCAAAGACCTCAGCAAAT
>JABUQX010051713.1:12500-17500 GCA_015478945.1 Trachelipus rathkii | reverse complement strand
AAGCGTTGGCTTTAAAGAGACACAGGTATATTTATAGTCCATGGCACTTAGGTTCTATTTACAATTCGTATAATTGACATGATTTCTAGTCATGAATTTCCACCTTCTTCAAATTTCAAGCTACTATCTCCATAGACCTTTATTCATCCCCAATTATTAACAAATGATAACATTTTGAAAGACTGTACCTGAAAAAAATCAACATAATAAAACAATGAATCGTAAATGAAAATTTGTGGGAAGAGCGTTTGAGATTTGCTTTCTTCCACAAAACACCGCCGCCAGAATTCTGTAAATTCATTGAACTCTGAGTAACAACCAGCAGAGGAAAGGTCACATAAAAAAAAAAAAAAAAAAAATAAGAAGTGTCCTTTTAAACAAGATATGAAGAAAAGAGAAATAAATAGGTAAAATACATAAGAGAAAGTATTATGAAGATCGTTATTCTTTACTTATACTAAAGTCACATTCTAAACCAAAAGTTCATCTTTAACTGCTATATAAGATTTACAAAAGAAAATAGTGTTTTATTGAGAGAATTTTGTTTTATTTGTAAGAAAGAGAATTGAAAATGCAGACGATTCAGCCTTACACAGGTGAAGGCTCATATTTATAGTTAGTATTTGTTAATTTAATGTTTGGAATGAAAATTTTAATTGGTCATTAATTATGTACGCTAGGATAGAAATGTATCCTTCTCCTTTTTGGCTATTGTAGTATCTGTCTTGTTCTGTCCTCTTCTATTGCTTAGTATGTAATAATTATAAATAAGTTTATAAGGGTTATTGTGTCGAAATTTCAAACATTTTGCAATTATCACAGAAAGAAGTATCTTATGTCTGTTTTTGCAATTCATTGCAGTCAGAGCCGGGGTTAGCATTTGATCTGAGAAATTTCCATTTCCCATATCAACAATGCCGCCTAAATATCTTAAAAGTGTTAACGATAGTGCCCACCGATAGAGGGCCAGAGATTTGAAATTGTAACGTGTATTAGGCTTCTTCAAGGCCTTGAGGACACGAGGAGTGCCCCACGATACCTAGTGGCGGGAAGATGCCTCGCTGCATCTCTCCCATAGATTCAACTTATCGAATCCATTATTATAATAATTATTTGTGAAAGCCTAGTGTTATATCAATTATTATCTATTTGCCCAAACAAATCGATTTTATACCAATTCAGGCAGCATACAAAACTTAAATGCATAAGTGCCTAATCATTATCATTTAGCCGGCAGCTTTGCCGTGCTCTATTAAAATATGGGCCCTATTAACTGTGTTATCAAATGAAATATCCATTGTCATTATTGCTATTACATTGAACTTTGATTATCATCATCTGTCACCATTTATTCACTTGCAAATTATGTATTAATAAACTCAAAAGCAGAAAAAACCTTACACAAAGCAACTCCCATTTAATTAATTACTTTTTTTCTTAAATAAGGGAAAATTGTAACATTACCAGTACATATATATATATATATATATATATATATATATATATATATATATATATATATATATATATATATATATATATATATATATATATATATATATATATATATATATATATTTCTATATTGGCGTCTGTAAGTGTGTGTAATAAAAAAATATTAATGCTACTATTACTCCTATTTGATAGCTATACTGACATATATATAACAATATATCCTGTTTTCAAAATAATTCTTACGAGGCAAAGAACTAATTTACAACGTAGTCTACTCATTTTAGTGAAGCGGTCTTTACCTTTTACTTTGAAAGCAATTACAACGTTGCTGCTTCTAATGATTGAATTTTTTTCCCCCTAGGATATAAAGGAAAATTTGGGAGGCTCCTTGAAGAGAGGGACGTGATGTCCGAAAGAGTTTGCTATTGTTATTTTTACTTTTTATGTTCGTCGTTAATGAGATTTTCTTTTTTTACTTATTCATTAATTTTAATTTTTAATTCATTCAAATTTACTTAATATCAGACTTGCGGAATCGAAATCGGAGTTCAGATTGAGCAGACTCTTCCTTGAATCGTTTAATCTGGAATCGGCGTATTGTCGAATCGCAGTTTAATAAATAGTTCATCGTAAGTAGTTGTAATGCGAACTCTGGGAATCGCATGATTTTTTCGTTAGAAGTTGTAAAATAATCTAAATCGGAAAAGGAATCGGATAATCTTATAATTGATTCCAAAACATTGCTGTTATATGTTCAGGTTCTTCATTAATCAGTCGGTCAAATTTTTTGGCCAGTCTTTGCCTCCCTTGTCTACCTAATACATATTGACCCCTTGATATATAATATATATATATATATTATATATATATATATAATATATATATATATATATTATATATAGTATATATATATATATATATTTATATATATTATATATTATATATATATTATATATATATATATATATATATATATATATATATTATATATATATATATATATAATTATATATATATATATATATATATATATATAGTATATATATATATATATATATATATATATATTAGTGATGGGACGATTAATCGTTCATCGTCATCGTCAATCGGCAAAAATCGCGCATATTTTTTTTCGAATCGTCATCGTCATCGTTCATCGGCAATTTTTTGCCGATTATTTTGCCGATTAATTGAACAAATATTAAGAATTTTGGGATAATATTAAAAACTCAAATAATATATATATATTTATTATATATATATAATATATATATATATATATATAGTTATATATTATATATATATATATATATATATATATATATATATATATATAGATATAATATATATATATATATTAATATATATATATTATATAATATATATATATATATACTATTATATATTATAATATATATATATATATTATAATATATATATATATATATATACTATATTATATACCCATTTGATTATGGTATGTATGAACATTCCAGTGTCCTAATGTTGCGCCTTCAAGTTCTGCGTTCATATCCCACACTTCATCCTCCAGGACAACATTCTAGAGACACCATTCTTTTATCACATATTTATATACAACCATACTTATATCCACACCCCTCTTTCTAGACAACATCTTACTATCCCTTATATCCCCTATGTGTGGGGGAGAAAAAAATTGCCGACATCGTATGTCCTGCGTGTCGTAGAAGGCAACTAAGTGATGGTGGTAGCTAGGTTGGCTGCCACTACCACTTATCTTTTGCCAGGAATGCTAAGGCATGGCCTCAGAAGAAGGTCGTGAATCGCGTTTAAGCGGCGTTCTTCTTTCGGCCGAAAATGATAATCGTATGGATACATGGAATGTCAGAGCATAAAATGTTGAGATAAGAGGCAGAGGAGGTGCATGGATTATTAGAAACGGGCAAATTTTGATTGCTAAGCGTGTGACTGAAACAAAGATGAGAAGGAAACTGCTGAAAATGAGTGCGTGTGGTGTGGAAATGTGTTTGTGTTGGTTGTGGAAAGGAATGAGAGGGGATAAAAGGATTTCCAATTCTGATGAGTGACTTGTGCGTAGAGAGAGCTCATGCGTAGATTTTGTGTGTTGAGTGCAGAATTCTAAAAGTTAAATTATAAGTTTGAATAGGTAAAAAGTTTATGTGTGGTTGCCGAGATATGGTCCATCTGAGGCGTAAGTTGAAGGAGAGCGATTTTTCTGGGAGAAATCTTAAATGATGTTTTTGGATGGGTGTGAGTAGGGGATTTTAGTTCATTTGTCACATATCTGCCCACCTAAGCATTTTTTTTTTGACAGTTGTCACCACCACTCACAGGGTCAGAGCCTTATTCAAGAAGGGGGTGTAGTACGCTCAAAAGTTCACTCTCTAGCGCAATTATGCAGATGAGCACAGACGCAGGCTTTAAAGTGATGAGATTAAATACGGTAGGACATACAGAAAGGATGCGAAAAGAATTCCACAGACAGAGGAGGTTGAAAGGAAGAAGCACCACAGCGAACTAGCCTGGATTTACCAATATCGACAGAATACTGCACTCCATGTACAACGAGGATGTAGTAAAGGTGGTGCTACGCGAGTGATTAAGTTCCCTCAAGCACTTGCCGCTGGGGTGCCTTTAGAATAGAGATAAACAGTTTATAAGCAAGAAACAGTTTATAAGCCCTTTTGCCGTTGACTCGACCCTATCCAAAAGACTGGTAAAACAGAGCTTCCCCCCCACATATGAGAGTAGTACTCTATGCGAAATCGGATGTGACCCTTGTTATATGCTGCGAGCAACTGAAGAAGAGGGAAAAAAGTTCTTCGCAGTCTAAACAGAACTCCCAGTTTCTTTGAGCCGCCCTAGCAACCGTTGTGATGCAGGTTTCCAGAATATTTTTTTTTGTTTATGTTAAGGCAAGGATGTTTATATTTGTCAACAGGAGAGGACGAGAGAACCGTCGAAAGAGTATAGGAAAGTTAGAATGACGTTTTAGAGAAGCGAGATTTGAGAAGTTGGGTTTTTTTAAAGAATTGAATTTCACAATGTTGAGAGACCCCATCCGGAAATTCTATCCAAGATCAGGGAGAATAGAATCGGAAAGATTAAGGACGAGAGGCAATTCTGGAAGTAAAAGAGGGAGCGGAATTGATATGAGTTGAAGAATAAGGGTCGAGTCATCGGCATATGAGTTGATAGAGTTAGAGTGCAGTTGAGGAAGATCATTAATGAAAACTAGGAATAAAGTAGGAAATAAGACAGAACCCTGAGGAACACCCTTATTGACAGAAAAAGAAGAAATCGGCCCTATCAACAACAGCCGACATTAAGCGATTTGAAAGAAAGTTAGACATAATTAAGCAAAGAGAAAGAGGAAAACCAAAGAGCGAGAGGCTTGGCAGAGCAAGTGACGCGTTGCTGATACTTGTGTCAAAATTCTTTGATACGTCAAGGCGCCACACGCAAGTAAATCCCCGTTAGTTCCTAAGAGCTCAAAACATAAATCGGTTAGGAAAGGAAAGTATATCGGCAGAAGAACCTCG
>JABUQX010051713.1:0-10000 GCA_015478945.1 Trachelipus rathkii | reverse complement strand
ATGTTTTATTTCATATTAATACCAATTACTATTAGTAGTAATTGCATATTTACTCACATTATAAGGAACACATATTATACACATCACTCACTATAACTCTAATATATATATATCATTTAAATTATTAACAGATATTGCACACTTTCACTTATATATGCAGCGACTAATAGATCTCAATAAGTTTTTCCTTAAAAAAAAAACATGATAATCGATAGAGGGAAGGACCAGATGAAATGTTATAGGCTCAGGGTCTCGAAATGTATTTAAAAACTCAAAAAAAGAATGCGTGTTATAAAACGGCATATCATTTTTTAATCCCAGACAGCTTTTATAGAATTTTATTTCTTTTTCTACACCGTACTTATCATCAAAACCAGGAAATTCGAACGAGTCGTATCGTTTTATACACCACCGAATGATGGAATTTCCAAATTCGTCGTTCATAGTCACCACGATACTTTTGAAAAGTTCTATGACATTTTCCTCGTGAGTAGGATCGCTGCATCCGTAAAGGGAAAAATATTTATTATCAAGCACGCATTGATCAAAATTTATTTCTAGTCCTCTTTTCAAATATGGAGCGATATTCAAAAGATTATAAATACTGCAAGAGTTCATATAGCCAGAATAGAAAAACACAACTACCTTTTCTAGATTTGGAGAAACGCGACAAATATCATTTAAGAGATAGGGGAACAATCAATCTTCAATTCTACCAAATTTTTAAAAGCGACATCATTTACATTATCTTTTAGAAATTCGACGTTTTGTCTAATTTTATATGAAGATCGGTTTATTCTAATTTCTAACTCGGTCATATTCGGGAAAGCTTTGGCGAATTTATTACTCAATAAACCGCAAAAATTCCAATTTTTTGCAAATAGCGTAAATTTTCCGTCGCAAACCAATTTTAAGGAATTCACGTTTACAAATCGGAATGGAGAAATTGTATCGACATTTTCGTTTCTTCGAAGGATAGCGTTAAAACGGCAAGGGTTTCGCAAATTCAATTCTAAGAAACCGTCGCTCTTTCTAATATTCCTTTGCAATCGGTTTCTAAAAATTTGCGTGTCCCACGAATCGATTATCTTCTTTTCTATTTCAGTTCGCCACTTTTTACCCGAATGTAAGTATAAGCATTGTATCGTCTAGTGAATTAATATCCCACATACGAGTCGGGCGAATAAAAGTAAGCGACTATATATACCTGCATAAATTTCCTTAATTTATCCACGCGAGGCAGTAATATGGATTATTTCTATCTACGTATTTATATTCGCTCGGTCTTTAGTTAAGATATATTTTATCCAAAAATATATAATTCTCACTAACATTCTTTTTATTAAATCCAAATCACCGACTCTGTTCATCTTCTTCATCTCCTGCGCTTCTAAATCTTTAAATACCACCTCTTTTGTAATTAATTTCACCGTAAAAATGCGACTATCGTAGAGCCCTCGCTAATTTTTCCCATTCGTATTTAAATTTCTTCTGTTTTCGTAATTTATACAACTACAACTATACACGATTAATTTGAATGTATAAATTTTTTTAGTTACCGGAACATATTATCTAGCTATAAAATACCACGAAGAATATCTTACTACATCATATCTAACGTGCGTTGGTTTTTTAGGAAATATTTTCCTCTTTCCAGATATGAATATAACCCGATAAAATTCAATTCCAAAGTCTTCACCCCAGTTTTCGCTACCAATTGCCTTACACGAGCGCTGCTTAGTCTATTAACGTGATATTATTTACGCGTGTGAAATGATTCAACAGTAATCACGTATCTCACTATATATTTTTATTACCTCAAATTAAACCAGTAACGAGATGTATATGTTTTATGATTAATATCCTCGATTTATATGTATTAAATACTCCGTTTTAACTCGTTAGTAACCGTTCGAAAGGAGGAATAAGAATAAGTTTCCGCTAATATCACTCACGATAAAAATCAAATTTGGTCTACGATTATATTATTATTCAGCGTCATTTATATATAATCCAAATTGGATTCTCGGTCCAATAATCGCTCATGTGGTCAATTTCCCTCTGAACTCTAGAGGTGAATAAGGGGCTCTTGATGCAATATTAATATCACTGAAGGTCGTAGCTCAATATCAATATATATATGGTGTTCCGCATTGTATCTGGACATCTGCATATTGTTTATTAATATACTCAGCTGATTAAATGTCGAGGATATATGAGTTGGAAATTTTTTTTATATAATATCATTTCGAGAAGACGTTCGTGAGTGGAGAGAAGGTTTGACAGCCCGTATTAACAATTATCTTAACTTAATCGACCACCATATAAGGTTCATTAGGGGTTTTTTCTTTCTCACAAATTAAAATCGAGTTAATTTTATAATATGTTTTCGTACTAGGATCAGAATACAAAATCAATAAGACCCATTTATTCAAGCGTTCTGTACTCGGTGCTTAACAATCGTCCCTAATATCCATATACTCTATTGCTGAGCGTGGTTTATTTATGCACAGCGCGGAGACGCCACGGTATTAAAGCATCTTGAGTAGGCTCATGTACTTGGGTCATCGTCAGGTAATATGTATAACTCGATCGGTCTTAATTAGGTACGGCTTTCCGCTGTTCGAACTTTTTTTTGTAGTATAATATATTTTAGCCGAGTAAAAGTTCGTGTGAATAAGATATCCTTTTTATTCGTCGTCGAATCTGTAATAGCGATATTGTGTAAGATAAGGTTTGTAATATTTTTAAATACCCTTCTCGTAATCCTGTGTTTTTTCGACCAAAATAAATCCAAAAATCAATCATCTGGTAATTATATATCAACCATAGAAAATTCTCACTGAGAATAAAACATTTATTCAGATTATTGAAGTGCGGCTAGTTTGTAAAAGACGATAAGTTTCGGAAATGTACAGTTCATCCTGTACAATTCTCGCAGATTCTCATCACTTTCTTTATTCTTCGCATTTTAAGGAAATAATTGTATGAAGATTTCAGGGTGTGACAGAAATTAATCTAGATTTGAAAGCGGTGATTCGTTTTTATATGTTCAGCTGTACGTTTAACACTCTTCCTCAAATAATAAATAAGTTGATGCTTACGACCTCCTCTTATTTATAAGTCACTAAGAAATAAAGACTTAAGATGATGGATTGAGTAATTTAATTTATCATTACTTAATTTTTTATTCCATTTGCTAAATGAAATTCTTTCTATATTCGTACCAAGTTCGAATAACGACATATTCCTTTGACATAATTTAAAGTGTTCGACCTGATCTTTGTTCTTCTCTTTTATAAAACAATCTATATGCAATCTATATATGGATAATTTTTTATGTGAGTCTTATTATCACTATTTTGTCGTAGGTTGATGATTTTATTTTTAGTTATTTTATATTATCAGTTATTATACCTTGAATTGATTTTGATTTATACTCATTTATATTTTACTTTAATTTTATAATTCCACTTTAAATAAATAATAGTAAAAGCACTAATAATAAAAATAACATTAGAAAGAACGAGGAATACTGAGTACTTATAAATTAGTTAAAAAAGGAAATTAAGATAATGTTCTTCGCGTAGTGCGAGTGCGCATATATGTTATTAAAGACGGGTACGCATACGAAAGATAAATAAGAAAATCAGAAGAACCAAAAAAAAATAAAAAAAAGAAAAAAAGAACGAAGATACAGCTAAGTATATAATATTATTGAATACCTCATGTCGCCACTCAGTTTTCGAGCTTACGGCTTCTAGATATATTGATAAAAACAAAAAGGTGAAATTTATTATAAGATTGTTGCGACCACACTGATCTCCCTTTTTGTCACTTTTCTGAAATGGTGACTAGCTCCTGGGAAAAACTCTTCATTTGAACAATTATTATCAGTCAATAAAATTCAGTTAAGGTTAATC
Organism: Trachelipus rathkii; assembly: GCA_015478945.1. Classification (NCBI taxonomy): domain Eukaryota; kingdom Metazoa; phylum Arthropoda; class Malacostraca; order Isopoda; family Trachelipodidae; genus Trachelipus; species Trachelipus rathkii. Next base: position 6,077 of record JABUQX010051713.1, on the reverse strand, counting down.
GCATCGTTACGTTAGAGAGAATCAGTAGCACAAAGAATAAGACGGCTAATTAGTGAATTGACTAAGTCTCGAATATAGTGAAAAAAAGATAGATAGTCATATTACCACGGTTCAGTAAGTGAGGAGATTGATGAATGATGTACGAGGTGAGAAGTCGATAAGCATTGGCGCGAGAGCGGTGCAGGGGATAGAAAGGGAGGGACGGTTGTAGAGTTGCTATCGAGAGCGCAGTTAACGATAACTTTGTGACACACGGAGGATATAGAGAAATAAGCCTATAATGAAGAGAGAACAACGATATAAGTTCAGAAATTATGCAGTAAGAAAGAGTCAATAAAGGAGTTTCCCAGAATTTATGACGAGAAAGTGAAGTATAAGAGATAGCGAAAAGAAAATAGAAAGAGACGCTAGAAAGCAATGGAAGAACCTGTGTATCTAGTCTTCTTCGCAAGATAAGGAGTTGATGAAGTAATATTTCAAAACTCACGAGGAATTCGGGGAGGGTATAATAAATATATATATATTTAATAGCAAGCTGATGCTATTAATTGTGGATTGTTTTCTCGAAGATGATTAATCTAATGAATTATAGGATAATAGACTCGTATAGATTATTCTAGTATCGTCTTTTTTATTTTCTCTTAGTATTAAATTACCACTTAATATTTCACTACGCGCGTCACGTGCATTATCCCCTATGCAGGGTATATATATAAGTAAAGTTAATGGTAATCGATAGAAACTCTTATTAATATAGCGGTCCAGCCTTAATTTTATTTGATACACCGTCTCATATTAATTAGATTAAACTTAAATAAAATAAATATACTATTCGTCGTAAGATTACACTACGAGTTTACAAATATAAGTTACACGTAGTAAGTAGACATTAACAATGAAAAGACATAATTAATAAAGTTTCAAAAAGCTTATGTACATATATATTATTGAAAAATATAAAATATGGCATAACATGAGCATCTTTTTAACTTTTAGTTGGAACATGTAACGGAATGGCTCCGTGTTTATTATTATTATTATCGGTGGTAAAAAAATTCTAAATACTCTCCTGCATAATAACTTCAACAAATGGTCCTTATCACTACACCTTCCATTTGCTTATTATTTTTCCAATCAATATGAAATTCCAGAATATTATAAAGAAAATTAAGATCAAATAGAGCCAAGATTGACGTGCGAAATCATCTGTTTCCAAGCTTTATAATTATATTTAGTTATTGTCATCTATGAAGAAAACGGGAAGAAATTTTCGAGAGAGAGAGAGATATGTTTATGAGATCTTTGATGGTTGATTTGTAAGAATTAATTTTTCATTTACTGCGAACGTATTTTCGAACTAAATTGAATTATTTAGAGATATCACAGCGACTTAACACTTTAGACTATCGACTTAATTCAACTACTTAGACCTTTACGACTTTAACACTTAGACCTTCAGACTTAGCACTTCAGACCCATTAAGATAATCTTAATAGCACTTATGACCTTCGACTTAACATTTTAGACCTTTAACGACTTAGCCTTAGATCTATCGACTTAACACTTAAGACTCATTCTGACTTTTAACACTTTTAGATCCTTCGTGACTTAACACTTATATTAGACCTTTCGAACTCTATATGCTACTATTAGACCTCGACTTAAACTAACTTATGACCTTCGATCTTAACACTTAGACCTCGACTTAACACTAGAACACTTTTACGACATTAACACTATAGACCTTCGAACTTAATACACTTAATTTAAGTAACCTTCGGCACTTTACACGCTGATTCCACAATGTTTATTATGATTTCTTTGTGGTTATTGTTAAGTTTTCTTCAGGAGTTTTTTGACACAATTTAGAATCAGTATCTATAATATAGTGTATGTTTTGGTCGTTGTTCACATGTTTGTTCGTATCGGACCTGATTCGTTTTTAGTTTACGATGATTTGTTGATTTGTTTTGAACTAATATGATATATATAATGTTCGAAAGGTCTAAGTGCAAATTCAGAAAATATATTTCGACCTATATCTAGTACAATTTAACTTTGGGAATATTATTTTCTCTGTGATTTTATTAGATTTTTCAACACTTAGAACTCTTATGCTTATATCAGTTCCCGATTGTTCTTCGTACGTCACTATTATTATATGGGTTATTGTTGTATAGATGATAGTATTTATACCCTTATAGGTGTTGCTGATGCAGATAATCTAAGTATAGATATCGATTTTTCGATTTCTTTCGAAACGTCACTATAGTATAAGTGGTCTAAGCCTACGTTGTGAAATCGTCAAAAGACCAATCTTCTTAAGATATACTACATCTAATTTTTTATTATGTGGTATTACTTAAAACTCGCTTCAACATGCGATACTTATAGTGCGTTAAATTTCAACACGGGAATCATGATTATATATAAGTATCAATATATAGGTCTAAGTGTAATTGAAATATCTCATCTTAAAATCACAAAGATATTATTTTCCAGTCGCTACTGCATAATTTATTCTGTTCTAATTTAATTTTTCGGTATAATTTTATGTCACTCTTAAGACCTTCGACTTAAAATTAATTAGTCCCTTGAATAGGGTTGACGGTCTGACCTCATAACTACTGTGGAGTGACCGTGGGTCTTTAACTGCACTACGTGATAATTCTTCGCGAAGATACGTGTATCATTGAACTTAAGATCTACCAAGAAAACTAGGAGGCAGATCGATTGCGTGGTGACCATTCAGGTCTCGAATGAAAGAAAATTGTTTCTAAAAATGGAAAAAAAATATAGTTGTGTAAATTTTTTATGGGATATTTTATCTTTTCTTCGTTCGGTTCTGAAAAACTCGTCGATAGACGTAATTATCAAGGCCTTGCATAAGAGAACACACTATGATATACATTTCGGCCTTCCGGGAGCACCGCGAGTATTAGAATTATTGTATTCTGAGCGTGGATGTGGTTTACAGCCAAATGCATGAAGCCGCGAAAACAATATTATACTTGTTTTTGCATTTTTTGGGAGCCAATGCAATATGTGTTGTAGAGTTTGATGAATGTTTGCGATGCACGAAGAAGAGCAATACTGTAGTATGCCTACAATGATATTAAACAAATAACAATATCGTATGGAATCAGCGTAGCATAACTCCTTCGCGACGGAAATAAATGGCAAATATTTTTTTTGATGTTTTCATGTGTATGTTTAATTTTTTTTTATTCGTGGATTCTCTCTGAAAAAGCTAATCGATTAGAAAGCTAGAAACACATTAGAAAACTAATAAACTATTTTCGTCGCAATCAGCGTAAAGAAAATTGTTCTAAAAATGGCAAAAAATTTTTTTTGATTTTTTTGGGGCTATTTTATTTTTTTTCTCAAAAAACTACGATAGGTACAAGAAAAAACTAATAACATTCGTGGAAATCAAAGAAGAAAATGTTCAAAAAAATTGGAAAAAATTTTTTGAATTTTTTTTGGAATAATTTATTTTTTTTTTCTCGAAAACTACGAATATATACAAGAAACTAATAACATTCGTGGAATCAAGCGTAAGACAATTGTTCTAAAAAGGCAAAAAAAAATTTTTTTGAAATTTTTTGGGGGTATTTTATTTTTTTTTCTCAAAAACTACGATAGCTACAAAGAAAACTAATAACATTCGTGAATCAGCGTAAGAAATTGTCTAAAAAATGGCAAAAAAATTTTTTGATTTTTTTGGGGGTTATTTTATTTTTTTTTTCTCAAAAAACTACGATAGCTACAAGAAAACTAATAAACATTTCGTGAAATCAGCGTAAGAAAATTGTTCTAAAAATGTAAAAAAAAAATTTTTTAATTTTTTGGATATTTTTATTTTTTTTCTTCGAAAACTACGATAGCTAAAAGAAAACTAATAACATTCGTAGAATCAGCGTAAGAAAACAACAAAAACCTAGAAAATGGCAAAAAAATTTTTTTTGATTTTTTGGGTTATTTTAATTTTTTTTCTCGAAAACAACGATAGCTACAAGAAAACTAATAACATTCGTGAATCAGCGTAAGAAAAATTGTTCTAAAAAAAAATGGAAATTTGTTTTTTTTTGGAATTTTTTTTGTTATTATTTTATTTTCATCGAAAACTACGATAGCTACAGGGAAAAGTTTGTTTCTTTCCATTTTTAAAAAATTTTCTTACGCTGTAAAAAAAAAAGGTTTATTATTTTTTTGTAGCTATCGTAGTTTTCGAGAAAAAGAATAAATAACAATAAAAAAAATCAAAGAATTTTTTTTTCCATTTTTAGAACAAATATCTTACGCTGATTCCACGAATTTTATTAGTTTTCTTTGGCTATCGTAGTTTTCGAGTTTTTTGCACTTAGACGTTTTCGACTTATATAGTATGTTTTTTGTTCGTTTGTTCGTCTGACCGTTCTTTCGTTTGTTTGTTGAACTAATATAAGTCGAAGGTCTAGTGCAAATTCCGAAAAAATTAATTTCGACTTAAAATTTTTTTGGGAAATTATTTTCTCTGTGTTTTTTATAGATTTTCACACTTAGACGCTTTGAACTTATATCAGGTTCCCGTTGAGACGTCACTATATGGGTTGAAGTGATAGTTTTATCCCTTAAAAGGTGTTGCGCGATCAAATTAGATCGTTTTTCGGTTCCCCTTCGAAAAGTCACTATATCATAGTGTCGCCTTACGGGAATGTCGCAAAAGCGGCTGAACGCTTTCAATGCCCACTTTTTAGTGATGCAACTCGCTTCACTCGAATATAGTGGACGTTTCAACCTTCCGACCTTAACCACTCTAGAGACCTTCGACTTAGCACTTAGAACCTTCGACTTAACAACTTAGGACCTCGACTAGCACTTACGACCCTTCGGACTTAACACTTAGACCTTGCGGACTTAACACTTAGACGCTTCGACTTAAAAACACTTAGAACCTTCGACTTTAAACACTTAGACCTTCGACTTAAACACTTAGACCTTCGACTTAGCACTTAGACTTCGACTTAACACTTAGACCTTCGACTTAGCACTTAGAAACCTTCGACTTTAACGACCTCTAGGCCTTCGAACTATAACCTTAGACCCTTCGAACTTACGACGCGCTGATTCCACGAATGTTATTAGTTTTTCCCCCTTGTTGGCTATCGTAGTTTTCGAGTTTTTTGCCAAGTCTTAGACCTCGACTTTATATAGTATGTTTTTGTTCGTTTGTTTCGTCTGAGACCCGTTCGTTCGTTGTTTGTTGAACTAGATATAAGTCGAAAGGTCTAAGTGCAATTTCCGAAAAAAATTAAATATTTTTCGACTTAAAATTTTTTTGGGAAATTATTTTTACTCTGTGATTTTTTTTTTAGAATTTTCAACAACTAGAAGACCTTTGACTTTATCAGTTCCCGTTGAGACGTCACTATATGGGTTGAAGTGATAGTTTATACCTTAAAGGGTGTTGCGCGATCAAGTTAAATCGTTTTTCTTTTTCGGTTCCCTCCGAAACGTCACTATAGTATAGTGTCGCCTTATACGGAATCGCAAAAGCGGCTGACCGCTTTTCAAAATGCCACTTTTTAGTGTATCAACTCGCTTCAACTCGATATAGTGACACGTTTCAATACGGGAACTGATATAAGTCAAGGTTCTAAGTGTGAAAATCTCTAAAATCACAAAGAAAAAATTTTCCCCCGATAATTTTCCTGTTCAATTTTTTTTTCGGAATTTTGCACTTAGAACCTTTCGACTTAATTATTTAGTCCGATGGGCGGTCACTAAATATGGACGTCATAGTGGGTTTAACGATGGTATCTCTAAAAACTAGGATAGCTACAAGAAAAATAAAATAATCGTGGAATCAGCGTAAGAAAAATTGGTTCTAAAAAATGAAAAAAAAAAAAAATTTTTGAAAATTTTTTTTTAGGGATATTTTTATTTTTTTTTTCTCAAGAAAATAAATGTTATCTACAAGAAAATAAATAACATTCGTGGAATCAGCGTAGAAAATTTTTTTCTAAAAATGGCAAAAAAAAAATTTTTTGATTTTTTGGGGGCTATTTTTTTATTATTTTTTTTTTTCCTTCCTT
>JABUQX010051712.1:22500-27500 GCA_015478945.1 Trachelipus rathkii | reverse complement strand
TTGATTTGCTAATGGATGGTTATATCAAACGCTATGCAAGGTTTGCTGGTGAGATCGAATACGTTGTTCTCATTCGTCTAACAATGGTAGCAGCAGTAATATTTTTTGTAGTAGTCACCATAGTCACTTCTTTTGATTTCTTTTATCATTATTAATTTGTATAACGGTTGTGTAAAGAGCCAACGCGTGCGCCAACGTGCGCGATTCTGCACGACCCGGCGCGAAATCGACGAGTGTGCCTGCAGGCGCAATATTGACACGCGCATAAATACTCTAGTTGTGAAGTTATTCTAGGCTTAACCCTTACACTTTTAATAAAGTTGGATTATTATATTTATATTTTTAATTTCTTTTATATAACTCGTTTTTTAAACGTTGAATAGAACATTTTTTTTAAACTGAAACATTTTTTTATTTATTTACAGAAAAATCTGTTTCATTATTAAAAAGTTTTTTAAAAGATTTTAGGTTTTTACTAAAAATATCTTAATTTCTTTAATAAAAATGTTCTTTATTGACCCTAATGCAGTAAGTCGATGAATCAGTAGCGCAAACATCCCAGTTCCAGCCCACCCCTCCCATTCCTGCCTTTTTTTATTGCTTTACTGCTTTAAGTCATATATATTTAAACACACCATTTATGAAGAAATAACTTTTTGTTTATTGAACATATGGAATATTGCAAGGAATCATACATGCAAATTATACATGCCCGAGGGAGACTATAGTTTCGCATTATATTCTATAATTGTTCACTCACCTAAGGTTATATCACAACTGATCTCTTTCCCACCCTATCCGTCATAATATAATGAATGATGTCATTACGAAGATCTGATAGGTGCGCTACATCCTATCCAGGGATAGGAATGACGAGTAAGCATTTAATAAGTGCCAGATACAAAGTCCATGATCTATCAGTTCGTAAATGAGTGCGTCATGGCCGTAAAGACGGTTGTCATAGGCTGATGATGATAGGCGGAGGATATATATATATATATATTATATTAGGATGGCCCGGATAGGGAATTAGCCGGATAGCCGGATACCGGATATCGGCTGAAAGTTAAAACCGGATACCGAATCCGGGCCGGATATCCGTCGGATATTCGCAGCGTCGTTTATATATATACCGTATATGGTCAAGGTTAGCACAGGACTCCACATATTTTCTAAAAAATTCTAAGTCCAAAATCAATATATTGATATGTATATATAATATTAATTATAATATATAAAAATAATATATAATAAAATATTAATATAAATATTAGATATATGAATGATAATATACGTTAATATAATAGTAATAATTAAGACCTATTATAACATACGAATATTTGATTTATGGACTTAGAATTTTTCAGAAAATATGTGGAGTTCTGTGCTATACCTTTACCCCGTATTATATACTATATATATATATATATATATATAATATATATATAAAATATATATTATATATATATATATATATATTATATAATATATATATAGTATATATTAAATATTGCATATTAATCGCAATTATATAAGATGTAAATAAAGAAAGAACAATTAATGGGAAGGTAAATAATTTACTGCCTTCTCAGGGATTGAACCACCGCCATGTTGCGACTGAGGACAATTTCATACCTGGCGCTTTTACGACTAGCTATCATCAACCTGGGTGGAGGAATAGCTCTGTTGTAAAGCGCCGGTATATTGTGTCAGTCGCAACATGCGCGGTGTTCAATCCCTGAGAAGGCATAAATTCATTTACCTTTCCATTAATTGTTGCTTTCTTTATATATATATATATATATATATATATATATATATTATATATATATATATATATATACTATATATATATATATATTATATATTATATAGATAGGGTGTCTCACGAGTTATGTTACAGCGGTGTATCACCATACGGGATGTTTAAGTATGAAAATGTGTAGGAATATAAGTTCGATTATTTAATTCATTAAGGAGGATGGGATATGTTACGTTGGTGTCTGCGCACGCGTAATACGAAAACCGTGCACAAACATGCAAATGTCGAATGGGATGATATATTTTTTATGGCTTCTGTGAAAAATGCACATAAAAAAATGAGTGGGCTCTTCCTCTTCGACATTTTTGATACGTTCTTCGTTTCCACGCGGTACCCATAACGCAGTCAATGTTAACCAACAATAGTTTTAAACGTGAATGTGAAAAGGTTGAAAGAAAAACAATGGAGTTCAAGACAGCTTATAAATATCGATACATGTATGTAATAACGTTGTAATAGTTTCATAACAAAATTTACACCTATGAATCTTATCCACCAAACTTGCAAGAAGCGGAAAAGAATGTCAGGTCTGTTTCAGACTTGGTACATACAGTATTTACAAATGTTCGAAGACGCCTCCATCCAAGCGAATACATGCCTCAGCCCTCTGGCGCCAGGTTTCATTGCATGCCAATGACAGTGACGTTGGGTCGATTCCCCTACATGCGTTGGTTATTTGACAGCGAAGATCATCGGGCGAGGTTACTGGGTCATAAAACCCAGCGTACACGGTATGTTTGAGATACCCCCACAGAAGGTAGTCCAGTGGTGTTAAGTCGGGTGAAGGCGCAGGCCATGGAAATGGACCAGATCTTCTGATCCATCTTCCCGGAAAAGTTCTGTCGAGGTAGGTCTTCACTATAAGCCTGCATTATGTGCTGGCACCCATCATGTTAGTAATATATTCTTCGTTGTGTTTTTAAAGGTATATCACTCAGCAGGGGGTCAACAAGGACGGTCTGCAGGAAATGGAAGTAACGCTGTCCTATCAAATTTCCCTCGAAGAACTAAGGCCCGATAATCCTACTGTGAGTATATCACACCAAACGTTGACTGAGTATGAAACCTGGTGATGGCTAGTGAATGTTAGACGGGGTTTGTTTCCGCCCAATGTCTGACGTTCCACCTGTTAGACATACCGTATTGGTAAAAGCGAGATTCAATCGGTCCATAAGAATATTTTCCAATAAGTATTGGTACATCCGTTAGAAGGCAATCAAGACAGCTAGGAATCCCAGCCGCCCATTTTGGTCTCCACGATGCAAAACCATGCACTGTATGGCCTATATGGATCCATGTTGTATGCAACACGAATCCGTCGTATGGTTTCCTTCGATATGCCCAAGACCGAACTACCTGCCGTAATGAGAGTGGGATTTTCCATGGGGTAGAGCCAGAACGTCCAGTGTCGATGTCGAATGTACGGATACGCGACCCCCCTCCCGTATGTGATGAGGGGTTGAACTATCGACCCTGTACTTTGAAACGTCTGTACACTCTATGGAATGCCATGTGGCTCGCCGGTCGTCGATGGATAACGTTGTCCATATTCTGAAGCAGCTCTGCGAGGCATTCCTTTTGCCGAATGTACACCTCCAACATGGCACCTCGTCCTGCGATATACTGGCACGTGGCATGGTTCCAAATGAATGGCTCTGACTAAACAAAGCCACTCTGAAGTTATACGTCTCACTACACTTTATTACGGCATAATTTGTAGGCTATGACATAACCTCCATATGATAGCTGTTAGTTGGTTGTACACATTCACATGGCCGTATTTATTAGGCTACATAGTACATATCAATATAATCTAAAAGGGTATGCATTAGGTATTTTATTTTAATTCCTTTGTTAGCTGTATCGATAATTTTTAAATACTATTGGATATGCCTATTGTAATTTAACCTTATTATTTTAATTGAACATTTCGGCTTTTTACCGTACATTGATGTTTACAATGACATATAGTGTTTAGGGTACATTTGCGTGGAAAACGAACGAACCGTATCAAAAATAATTCGAGAGGAAGAGGGCCACCTGCCATTTTTTATGTGCATTTCACAGAAGCCATAAAAAAATATTATCATCCCATTAAACACTCGCATGTTTGTGGACGGTTTTCGTATTGCGCGTGCGCAGACACCAACGTAACATATCCCATCCTCCTTAATGAATTAAATATTCGAACTTATATATTCTTACACATTTTCATGCTTAAACATCCCGTACGGTGATACACCGCTGTAACATAACTCGTGAGACACCTGTATTTATTTATTTATTTATATATATATATATATATATATATATATAATATTAATATATATATATATATATATATATTATATAATATATATATATATATATAGAGAGAGAGAGACGAGAGAGAGAGATGAGAGAGAATTGAGAGAGAGAAGAGAGAGAAAGAGAGAGAGAGACGAGAGAGAGAGAGGTGGGCGTTCCGCAATTTAAATCCGCAATTCCGCAATGCGGAATACCAAAATAAATTGCCTTAATTGCGATTGCGATAATTTGGAAAAATGTTGCGGAATTTACTGTTAGCGGAAATGCCATATTATCATTCCGCAACTTTAATTCCGCAATTAGGAGACTACCAAAAAATTGTGCGAACTTCAGTTGAAATGCAAAATTTTATAAGACCACAAATTAGTTGGCCATCTTTGTACCTCTGGCAGCACACCGAAAATCGGTATTTGTTGCAATTCGGCTATTTTATTAAAGTTTTTTTGTGTAAATTAGTAATAATTAACACAAAACCTAAAGGCTTAAATGATGGAATAAATGTTTGAAATCAACAATTTATTCACTTTTACTTTTATACAAATTTTCTTAAGCTTAAGTTATAATGAATATAATTTATGAAACGTGTCGCCACCAAATTTCAGATAAAATTTATTGTACAGTAAACATAAATGATGAATAAAATAATATAACATTGGTACCCAACATCGAAAGTCTAAACAAGTAATATATATATATATATATATATATATATATAATATATATATATATTATATATATACATATATATATATATATTTATGTATATTTATGTAATATAATTCATAAATATATATAATATATATATATATATATATATATAATTTTAAAATATTTTGAATATTTCCCCCAACGAGGAAGAACCTACAAGGGA
>JABUQX010051712.1:15000-17500 GCA_015478945.1 Trachelipus rathkii | reverse complement strand
TAAAATGCACAAATTTCTATCATTAAAATCACTTCTTAATTTTTCTTACTAAAATAAAAACTCTAACTTTTTTTACTTACGTTTTCCAACGGGTTTACTTTTTCTCGTCTTTGCTGTTTAATTCTACCACCTTTGATTGTCTCGACTTCCTTGTTCTTTATTCTTCGTAAGCAGTCTGAACCTTTCTTAGGAAAGCATGTAAATATATATATATATACTGATAACTTTGTTGGTATTGCATATATTCTCCCCTCTCAAGTTTGATACTTACAAAACTTCAAAAGAAAAGCCAAGTCAACCCTCAAAACAATATTAAAAATAACAACAAAGTTACACAGAAATAATAAAAATATAGGAACTACAGACAGAAAAAAAAAAGTTTTACCTATTCATTTACCTCTTTCTTTTTCCTCCTTTTTAGTCGCTTCTTCTCCATTGAAATTGTTGATCCACCAGTTTCTGTATGTCTCTATCTTTCTTTTATCTCCATCCATGTCCTTCCTTATATCTGCTTTTTGTCTTTCCCAGCTTATTCTTTTTTCTTCATTGTCTGTTTTATAACCTACTACTATATTATTTCCTAAATTTTTACTCACCTCTTTCTCCTCTCCTTTCGCCCAATGTCCTTTCAATGGACAGTTAGCACCGAAATGCCTGATAGACCTGCAAACAACACATCTTTTCGGGTTACCCCATTCATTCAACGGGTTCATCTTCTCCTTTTCCATTATTCCTGTTTCGCAAGGATTCGAACCACAAAAACCTACGAAGCCACCAATGTTGCGAACACCTGTTCTGCAAATCGATGGAAAAGATATATTCTTTAAATAATTACACCCTTAAAAGACTTTGTTCATATATAAAACTAATTCTTTGCAGTATTTACTTTTCAAAGCTTTTCGGTTAACATAAACAACAAGGAAAAAGAGGTTATTAAACACGTAGATTTTTCTTAAAAACAGATATAATTACACCAATTATATTAAATATCCAAAATGCCTGTTCTACAAATAATACATTATTCAAATTCATTTATTTTACATAAATATCCAAACAGTGTTTATTTTATGAAATAATGCCCTATGTAACTCAATTATTTAGTCAATCTTCTAATAATATTTTCATTGTCCAAACAGTAAATCATAAATCCGCTAAATAATACTCACGTCACAAATAATGCATTAATAAGTCGTAAACTAGTAAAACACAATTCCAAACTTTATGCGTAACTTTTCGATCTTGGTAACTTTAGTAATAAGCAACTTACCCACAATTCGTTTAAACAACACCTACAAACACCCAAACTCCGTTCTCCTGTGATAAGTCATCTTTTGTCTCAACAATGAAACCCTCGCCGCTCCAAGATCGGTCTGACGACAAACTAAGTCCGAATCACCGTCTGGCTAAATTTATTCCCTTGTACCGTCGATCCAGCCAACCTCAGCCGACGAACTGAACCACTGCAAGTCGTTTGATGACTCCTTCAGAAAACAAAGCCCGGATGTCAAAAGTTATTGCGCCGCACTCAGTTCCCCTAAAATGCACAAATTTCTATCATTAAAATCACTTCTTAATTTTTCTTACTAAAATAAAAACTCTAACTTTTTTTACTTACGTTTTCCAACGGGTTTACTTTTTCTCGTCTTTGCTGTTTAATTCTACCACCTTTGATTGTCTCGACTTCCTTGTTCTTTATTCTTCGTAAGCAGTCTGAACCTTTCTTAGAAAAGTTTTAACTAATCTCACCTTTTCTGATAACTTTGTTGGTTTGCTTATATTTCTCCCCTTCTCAAGTTTGTAACTTACAAACTTCAAAAGAAAGCCAGTCAACCCTCAAAACAATATTAAAATAACAACAAAGTTACAACAGAATAATAAAATAATAGGAACTTTAGAGAAAAAAAAAAGTTTACCTAATATTTATACCTCTTTCTTTTTCCTCCTTTTTAGTCTCTCTTCTCCTTGAATTGTTTCATCCACCAGTTTCTGTATTCTCTATCTTCTTTTATCTCCTCCATTGTCCTCCTTATCTCTGCTTTCTTTCTTTCCCAGCTTATTCTTTTTTCTTCATTGTCTGTTTTATAACCTACTACTGTATTATTTCCTAAATTTTTACTCACCTCTTTCTTCTCTCATTTCGCCCAATGTCCTTTCAATGGAAACTTAGCACCGAAATGCCTGACAGATCTGCAAACAACACATCTTTTTGGGTTACCCCATTCAATCAACGGATTCATCTTCTCCTTTTCCATTATTCCTATTTCGCAAGGATTCGAACCACAAAAACCTACCGGATCACCAATGTGCGAAAAAACCTGTTTTTAATAGATGGAAAAGATATATCTTTAAATAATGTACACCCTAAATGACTTGTCAGTATATAAACAAATTTCTTTTGCAGTATTTTACTTTTCAAAGCTCTTCGGTTAACATAAACAACAAGGAAAAAGAGATTATTAAACACGTAGATTTTTCTTAAAAACAGATATAATTACACCAA
>JABUQX010051712.1:5000-10000 GCA_015478945.1 Trachelipus rathkii | reverse complement strand
CAAATTCTCTTCTCCTCTTAAGTCCGTAGATATAAATGCAGAACATCCGCTGAAGAACTACCACTAGCTTGACTTCAATAGAAAGGAGGTTGAAATTCGAACACGGCCCATCGAAATAACTTATCGCGCGAAGATACGAAACGATTTAAAATAGATAACGCTGAACACTCGTATACGTAAGACAAAGTGAAGAAGTACTTCACCAAACCCAAGGAGAGAGGAGTGCTTGAGAGAAACGCATAATCAGCAGTGTCGAAGAGGGCCAATCACAGAAGTCTCCGGCATCATTAGAATACACTAACGGGACGTGTGCAAAAATCACATAAAATCAGTCTAGAATGAGGAGACAAGTATTGAATCCCATCACTCTCAGTAGGAAACCCTCGAGTCTAACGATAGAGACGTCGTACTGTTTGATCGGAAGAAGAGAATGAGATTCCGATATCTAAAAATTGAGAGTGAAGATCTCAAATGAATACTTAACATATATGGATCAAAGCTCGACAGCATTAAGAATTGCGTAGTTAGAAGATTCAGAGTCCGCTACCTATTTTCAGGGAACAGGTTGCGACCATATCCGCTAACCGCTTTCTAATACTCAAGGAAACGTCTAATATTTGAGGACTATGAAAAAGAGTATTAGTTTTTAAAGGGTATAGTAGTGGCATGCCAGGCTCCTACCAACGAACAAACTTTGGCACACTCAAACACATGCGCGGAGAGATCATTTGCCTAATCTGGTCTCTCTTTTATCTATCCTAAATAATAAGATTCTAGCAGCTCCCTAACGCGACGCTGTGAGCACTCTCAATTCCAAATATTAATGTCGAAGGTTGACACCACAGTTTGCTCATCTGAAGGTAGATAGAGTTAGTCGATGAGCGGTAGAGGAGATTTCGCCAGAGTCTCGGAATCCCAAGGGTGATTACGAGGAAAAACACTCTACTTGCGATAGCAGATTGGGCAATTGTCCACGTTAGGAGGCCTATCGCACTCTCAGCAGTCATCGCTACTCGCTTAGCGTGTTCTCAGAACCGGCTGGTTTTTAATGCTTAATCTATTGCCATCCAAACTGGAAATTGCCCACTCTAGGAGCGGGACGGCCAAAAATCTCTAGGCAAATGTTTTCCTCTAAATTCGAGACCTATGAGGATCACAGTGGCAAGTCCGCTCCGGCGCTTCTCGCTCAATCCCTCCATAAGTTCGGATCCTAGGTAAAATATCTATGAGAGAGTTCCCCTTCCTGAATAGGGCTAAGCCCACAGACGTGAGTGAGGTGTGAACTTTTATTATAAAAAAAAAAAAATAAGAGATTTGGCATTTTTCCGTTGGAGAATTAGCAACAAAACCATCAGAGGGAAGAAGAGGAGAGAATAGGTTTAAGATTAGCAGAAGTGATAGAAATTAGAAATGCTTTTTGACAAGAAGCTAGAAAGATTTGTCAGTAAGAGTACCAATGAGGTCAGTGCACTATCGTTTTATGAAAGTCCGCTTTGCTCGTCGAAGAGTATCCCTGCAAAGATTTCTAGCTAAATGGAAATTAGCGAGAGTGATAGGAGGACGAGAATTTTTCTACTCCCGATATGCACTGTCACTAGCGTTGAATGGCCAGAGAACAAGCACGATCGAACCATGGATTAAGAGGAGAGAAAGATTTAGTCGAAGAAGGAATGAACTTGCTCATTCCATTCCAACATTAAGCCCCATTCTTGAATGCAGAGGCTGAAGCGCTTCAGAGTCAAAATTGTTATATTTAGGCGTAGAAGTGAAGCAAAGAACCCCAATCGGCCCAATCAAAGTGCCAGAAAGTACGCATAGGGCAGGATGGAGATGTTGGAGAAAAGGTATTAAAATTAAGAGATATAAGATTGTGGTCAGATTTTCCAATGGGAGCGAAAGTGGTGTATTTATACAGAGAAGGACTAGTGGTGAAACACAGATCAAGTGTGTTCAAGATTTGGTTGGAACGATGAGAAGGTATAACGTCTCGCAGAAGTAAATAAAGATAATCAAAACAAGCTTGAAAATTGTGTTCTGCTAGGAGAAACAGTAGCAGAAGCCACAAGGAATTTATTATAGTAGAAGAAAGAAAGATTTATCCATAGAACATCCAAATTAGGAGATTCGAGATTTTCGAGACGTGTTATCAGGAGTATTAATGCTTACATAGGCAAATAGTTTCTATCAGACGGAATTTTATCATCATTAATTTGAGTTTGAAAATTAAACGAGTTTGAGATGATATGTTTAACTATCTGGGTCTCAGATAAGAGCAAAGGTTAGGATTTAGAGGTTTAATAGCGGTAGTATCAATGTATTCGTGAGTTAGAAGCGTAAGCCACGGATGTTGGTAAGGTCTACTAGAAACCACGCCTTTGTGCGGAAATCTGCCAATTGACAAACCAAGACGCAAAAAATTGAAAAAAAAAAAACAAGCAAACAAACAGACAAAATCAAAAAGGTAAAATTTGAAATAAATATTTTGAATATTAAAACCTAAATATGAAAGCTAAAAATTAACAAAAAAGTAATAATAATAAATTTCAAACAAATAAACGAATAATTGAAACACACTCACGACACGCACAACCAACCCCTGTCTAGAAGTAGTATTAACTACGTAACTAAGATAAAAAGAAAAACTGAAATGAAAGCACGAAAAATTAAGTTTCTGATATAGCTATGTGATCTATTATTATAAGCATATTTAAATATTAAAAAGGGGTTTGCCTTAAAGAGAATTAACTAAAATTTACCTTAATTGCTTGTAAAACTTATATAAAATTTAAGTAAAAAAGTTAAAACTAATACTCAGCTTTTTGAACACGGGAAACAGGCAAGATTTTTGCAGTAGAGAATAAAATCTATCAATTAATAAAACACTTTAATTAAGGGAATACGATAATTAAGAAATACACACATTACACTTTAAACCCAAACAAAACACATACACAATAAAAAAATAATAAAAAAAAAGTAAAAAATAAATTAAAAAAATAATTCGAAATTCTTTCACCGGGAGTACAGATAACAACTATTCAGTCCACAAAACGAAAAAGGATATAAAATATATATATATATATATATATATATATATATATATATATATATATATATATATATATATATATATATATATATATATTATAATATATATATATATATATATATATATATATGGCATTACTATATATACTGTACCGTAACCCGTCAAGTAGAAATTTATATGCAAGCTCCGCGTGACGTCATACTCACACGTCAGACTCTCCGCGTTACGTATACTCTGACGTCATGACAAAGGTTATCGAAGTAATATAATATATTATATATATATTATATATATATATAATATATATATATATATATATATATATATAGTAATATATATATATATATAATCACGGCCAGTGGGGCGCTCGAGCCAAAGGGGACAGATGGGGGGACGTTTCCATACCCCGTAGGGGAGGGGCGGAGGAACCCCCGCGACACCCAAATGCCAAAGAGCGGGGGTTCCGGAGAACCTCCCGTGAGGGGGAAATTAGTACCTACCCTGCCGTTCCCCGAAGGCCGAGAGTACCCCCGACTCCTGCTATCGGGGCGGTCTACCCTTGGGTAATACACATTAGCCTAAAAAAAAAAATAATACTAATGCGTACCAAAGGGTGGACCACCCGATGGCAGGAGTCAGGTAGGACTATTTCCTTATCTCTGGGCGCAGGAGGTCTCCGGAAAACCCCTTTCTTTGGTATTTGGGTGTCGGCGGGGGTTTCCTCCGCCCCTCCCCTACGAGGTATGGGAACATCTGCCCCTTTTTTCCCCGTCGGCTCGAGCCCCCTATTGGAAGTGATTATATATATAATATATATATATATATATATAATATATATATATATATATATATATATATATATTATATATATATAATATATAGTTATATATATATATATATATAATTATATATATATATATTAATATATATATATATAATATTCCATAAAATTAGTCATGATGTCAACAGTATATGTAACCCGGAGAGCTGACGTGTGAGTATGACGTTCACGCGGAAGCTTGTATATAAATTTCTACTTGACGAGTTACGGTTTACAATATATATTGTAATGTATATTATATATATATAATATATATATATATATATATATATATATATATATATAATATTATATATATATATATATATATATATATATTATATTATATATATATATATATATAATATGATAATATAGTATTATATAATTCCATAAAAATTAAGTCATAGACGTCACACAGTATACGTAACCCGGAGAGTCCTTGACGTGTGTAATGTATATATAATAATATATATATTATTTATAATATATATTATATATATATAAATATTATATATATATATATATATATATAATTATATATATAGTATATATAATAATTAAATATATATATATATATTCCAAAATAGTCATGACGTCACAGTATACTCGTAACCGGAAGAGCCTGACGTGTGAGATATGACGTCACGCGGAAGCTTGTATAAAATTATCTACTTGGACGGTTACGGATTACAAGTATATATATATAATATATATAATATATATATATAATTTATATTATATATATATATATATATATATATATATATATACTATATTATATATATATATATATATATATATATATATAATAGTATATAATATTATATATATATATATATATATATATAATATATAATATATATATATCAAAAATAGCTAAAAAAATATTAAATCCATACAGTTGCCACCTTATGGCAGATTTCGCAGGTGAACACACACGTAGGAACTTAAAGTGAGAAGAGGATTAAATTCAAAGCAGAAAAATTATCCAAGACGGAAGGGAATTTCACAAGAACAGGGATGGCTATTAAAAAAGGGAGCACCCAAAAAGCGAACATTCTGGGATTGCTAACGTCTACAACCCAAATTCATCATCCAGCAGGCAGAAACCTCACCCACTTGTGAAAC
>JABUQX010051711.1:22500-47208 GCA_015478945.1 Trachelipus rathkii | reverse complement strand
GATAGTAAGAAGATGATGCCTGGGAAAAACTATTTAAAAATTTAACAATTTCTTATTATACAAAATTATGTAAAGAAAAGGTTTGTTAAACGTAATTAACAATTAACCAAAAATTAATGAATGGTGAAGAGCATTGCATCTAATATATAAGTTACAGAAAACAGAAAAAAGCTCTTCTTCCTCCTTTCTTGCACCTTAGAGATGTGAATATAGTTAAGAGCAAAAGACCTAAACAGGAAAATAAATTCTCAAGCTACCATAAGAAAGGGAATGGTAATCAGGGGGAGATAAGGAGAATACTTGGGGGATACGGTTATTTACTTAGTCAGGGGTATGGGGGTGCAGAGGTTTAATGTATAAAGCGAAAAGGTATTCAGAAAAGTCGTTCCCATCAGTTTTTTCCTCTTCTTCCTTTGAAATCGAAAAAAAAGAGGGGAAAATGAAAACCTTTTTGACACTGATAAATCGTTAGTCACTTATTCGTTGAATATGCAATCGACAACACGGGGGGAAAAGGAAATAGGAATACAAAATTCTTTAAATACGAATTTAATAATTGTATTGATTTCAGTATTTCTTCCTTCATCTTGTCAATCTAGAATCAATTTTTTTTTTGTATCTGAAAATTTCAATCGAGGTACAAAATTTATCAATTTATTTTAAAGTAGAAAATATTCCCGGTGGAATTTGGTAGGCCCTTGACTTTCGCCTACCAACATCAGGAGAATATAATTATATTATAATATAATACTACTATTATATATATATATATAACTTATTACTACTTATGTTTATCAAGGATATCACTCAAAATCTATCTCCTTTTTTATATATTAACCTACTTATATATATATAGATATATAGTAGTTATATATATATATAATATATATATAAAACATATATTTATAAAGAAGGCCTTATTTATATATTTATTAAAAAGTTCTTTTACAAGAAAGTACTTCTAGAGTAATTGAGTGGTTCAAATATTCGTAAGCTTTCTGGTCCTTAATTTCCTGGACTCCCTCATCAGTACGATTTTATTTGAGACTAAATAAAATTATTAGAAATTTTGAAAGATGGTTATTGTTTAATAATAATAGTAATATTGGAAAAGTAGTTAGATTAATAAATTTGCCTATTTTAATTTGTTGAAAATGGTTGTAGGTTGGTTAGAAATGTTGGTTTATGTGTGGGTTGAACGTACTATTCTCCTTTTTTGTAGGTTAAATTGGTGGAGGTTCTATCAGATTTTCGACAGGGATTTCAATCGAAGAATGTTTGATGCTTTTAGGAGGTCTAGGACCTCTAGGATGGGCACGTATCTTTATGGTTATGTTGTGATGAGACATAGAATCTATGTGAGGGTGAATGAGAGAATTTGAGAGTCTGGCATTATGTAAAACAACTCAACTCTTTAGGATACCCCTTTCCTCATATGCCTCAAACAACTAATTTTTACTCACCCTTGAACACCAAATTGTCTTCATTTCTAAACAACATCTTACTACCAAACAAACTCGGTCTAATGCTATGGGATCTTCCCCTCTCCCCAAGTTCTTAGTTACAGGATTATGGAACTGGATGATTTAGTCGAACACGTCCATACTTAACACCCTCTCCTGTCCACGACGCACATGTTTCCGCTATGTAGATTGAATTTTATCCTGCTGCCGCTAACCACAAAACAACTCTCATCTTGACCTACAATCAAACCGCCATCTCGGCCCCTAATATAAGAAATGTACCAAGGGAACTCTCTCTAACAATCACACTCCTACCTTCGCATTATACCCTCCTCTCTTTTGGAACAACAGGCCCTACCCTACTACTTAGCGTTTACCTCGTAAAACCCATACTTCAAACCCTTCTTACATTCATTTGTGCGTATTCCACACATTCTCATAATATAAATCTGGTGTTCTATCCTCTCTCTTCCTTTCCTAAGAGCTCTACGCATCTGTTCCTCCGGCGAGACTATCCTTTTGACTATCCATTCTGTTTATTGCAAAGTGAATTCAAGCCTGAGATCTCCTCTCCGATACAAGATAGACTTTCTTATTCCAACCGTTACATGTACCAAAGGTTCACTTAAAACAAAAAAAAATAATTTGCTAAAACCCATAATCACCGTGGACTCAACACACAATCCCTCACCTAATTACCCATTCCTCACCTACCACCAGGAAACAAATCCTCAAAAATTTACCTTCATCCTTAAGACTAACTTCCATCTAACACCTCTTCTCTCAAAAGAATCTTCAAACCTTCAACTCCCTTACAAAATAACATCTCACAATTGCATATACAAATCCCCTTGCATCATGCCCTCACTTATATAGTGTGAAACTAATAATTTATTCAGAAGACTCGAGTCAACATAAAACGATCGTAACATATCCGACTCTCAAAATGTCTCGCTCCACCCTACATAGGATCTAGTCTCAATCACAACATTAATATAAAGATACGTGCCCAATCTTAAGTACTAACCCCACCAAAACGTACACTCCCTAGAATCACTATGCAACAAAACTTCCCCCAAACAATTTAACCTACAAAAAGGAGAATATAACGTTCAATCCCACACTAAACAACATTTTACCACCACACCTTTTTCAAAATATATATTACAACAAGCAAAATTTCAATTAATGTAAACCTACTTTCTATTTTACCCGATTTTAACATAATGTTACAAAAATTTTTAACTATTTTATTTAGTCTTCAAATTAAAATCTTCTAAGGAGGGTCCAGAAAAATTAAGGACCGAAAGCTTAAGAAAATTAACATCCTTATGAAGACTGTTGTAAAAACTTTTATAAATATTATTAAATAAGGCCTTCTATATAATACCTTACCAAAATCGGCGAAAAATTGCTTTGATTAAATACTACAATAAAAAATGGCCGGTAACAAAATTAAAATAACTATTCCCTTAAGAAAAAATTTTATAATATCAAGAACTTAATAAAATCTGCACATATTAAAAAAAAACTTCAGTTGAAATTTCTTTAATAAGACTGTATGTAAAAAACCTCGTACTACCAAAAACTTTATTACCGAGTAATCTTACCTAAAATGTATTCCACTCACCTTTCCCTAAACGATGCATTAAAGAGAATACTCTTGACCAAAATTTATCTAATGTGAAAATTGAATGTTACAAACTTCGCCAAAAATGTTATTCATAATTTCAAAGCCTCTTCAGCAATCATGGTACCAAATATTCCCAAAAGTGAAATCTAGAATTTTACTAATTAATTTGCTATGCAATTTAAAAGATGTAGCTGTCAATTTTAAGAAAAGATTACTAGATAGGAAATTTAAAACTATATATTACAAAGCCCCTGTGACTACAAACCTAAAACCCGGACAGGAATTAAATTAACTTATCAACATTATGCATTAAACAATAACCCACAGACCTTCAATGGTTTTCATCACGTTGTAGATATAATATCAAAGGCATCACTACTTCAATTCTGTACATGGATTTCGCAAACCCTGGAAAAAACGCTACTTCAAACTCTAACATATAACCATGATTTCCTTTAAAGTTTGCTTTCATGGACTGGTATCACTTCTACTGCACATTATTTAACAAAAACCGAAGAAATTCTACGACGCTCTAAACCTCTCTAAAAAGGATTAAATAATATTCGGTAATTTTCAAGATCTGATTAAAGTGTACAGAATCTCGTTATTCTTAAATCAAAGATATTATCTCTCAATGTTACTGATTACTTAACGAATCTCCTACATTTACTCAATCAAAAACCTCTTCAAAATTCACACAACACTTTCAATCACAAACTTTAAACTCATCATAAAAGATCACCCAAACCTCCTTCCTGATCTAAAACCCAAACTACCTCCCGCATACCTCAATTCTTACGGTGTTCCTACACACATAAAAAAAACTCACCTTTTAAGTCTTTCTCCACTTAAATCTCAGACCCACATATAAAACTCTCCTCATGGCTGTCCAAACAACTAAAACCATACTTGGACATATTTCACTCCATCCCAACCTAATAAACTTTGAACTATTATTTCCAAAACACACATCACATTTTGCTGACTAACAATCACTTTCTTAGCTTAAATGTTACTTCCCTTTTCACGTCAGTCTCCGTTCCTTTTACCATCTCTCTATTGAAACATTCTTTAACTGACAAACAACTACCATACCTAGATTTACCCTTCTCCTCTCCTCAAACAAATTAAATCTTTTACTTCACCCTTGAACACAATTTCTTCCATTTAACTCCAACACTTACTACAAACAAACTCTGGTCCTAAGCATGGGATCCTCCCCTCCTCCACATTCTTTATCCAGTAGTAACAATATTTATGGACATTTTAAACACTTTTCATACTTAACCACCCATATCCTGTCCTCCAACACCAATGGCTTC
Organism: Trachelipus rathkii; assembly: GCA_015478945.1. NCBI lineage: Eukaryota > Metazoa > Arthropoda > Malacostraca > Isopoda > Trachelipodidae > Trachelipus > Trachelipus rathkii. The sequence continues at coordinate 42,790 of JABUQX010051711.1, read as the reverse complement.
GCTATGTGGTATGATATTTATCTCCCACTCCCTTAACCTACAATCCCAACTCTCATTTCATTGTACTTACAATCAACCTCCATCCACCTCTAAGTATAAATTTACATGGAACCTTCTAAGCAATCACACCCTACCTTCCTTGATTTACCCTCCCTCTTGGAACACAGCCCCACTACCCCTAACTCTTTAAGCTTATGTAAACCTACTTCAAACCCTTCTTACATTCATGGTACCTCCACCCATTCTCCACATATTAAATCTAGTGTTTCTATCCTCTCTCTTCCTAAAAGCTCTACTTATGCTTATTATCCTACTTCTTCTTCATTATGATGAAATTAAAAACATTTCAGTAACGTTCAGAAACTTTCTTATCCAACCATACATTATCAAGGTTCACTTTAAAAAAACATAAACATTTAATTTTCTACAAGCCCAACCAACCGTGGACCAACACACCAATCCCTCACCTTATTACCCATTCCTCATCCTCCACATAAACAAATTCTCAAAACTTACCTCATCCTTAAGGACTAACTTCCATCTAACACCTCACCCTTCTCTACAAAAGCAATCTTCAAACCTCCAAAACTCACTTACAAAATAACATCTCACAATGCATATACAAAATCCCTTTGCCATCAATTGCCCCTCCACATTATATAGTGAAACTAATAATTGATCAGTGGAGTCCCTTAACAATAAAAACACTTAAAGCCAAACTTAATTCAATAATTCTTCTTTCTCACCCTCACAAGATTAGTTCTCAATCACATACATTAACATAAAAGATACAGTGGCCAATTTAGACTCTTCTCGAAAATCCAATTTGTCTGACCCAACACAATATAACAAGTTAAAAAACATCCTATGAATCACTACTGCATATCATGTAACTCATCATTCCCAATTTTACCTACAAAAATATGCAGAGTGATATAGACGCTTCAATTCACCACACTAAACACATTCTTTACCACCACAACCTATTTTTCAAAATATATTAAAAAAGCTCAAAATATTTATTTTAATTTAAACTACTTTTCATATATTTACACTGTTTTACATAATCTTACTCATAAATTTTAATTAATTTTAAATTAGTTACTTCATAATAATAATCGTTCTGAGGGAGGTCTCCATGAAAAAATAAAGGATCGGATAATATATATAATTAGCTTAGAAAATATATATATAACGATGAGTAATTGGGGTCCCCTCACACAGAACGCGCGTTGATGAGAGAAAGATAGAAACCGATATAATATAAGCTAGCGTTATCTATGAGAGAGAGTGCAAGATGACATACCGAAACCGGACGAGAAAGAATGGCTTTGGATTAAAATACTATAGAATAGTATATATTAGATAATTATATATATGAATTTGAGAGTCTTATATATATATATATTAATAATGAAGAGTAATTAGTAGTATATATTTATAATATATATTATATATATATATATATTATTATATATACCGTAGAGATATATACTAAGAAGATGAGAGATGATATAGATCGAGAATAGATGAGTAATATAGATAATAAGAGAATAGATTATATTATAAATGTAAGGAAAAGGGATATGTGGCGATAGGAGTAGTGAATATAGTAGAGCAGAGAAGAGAGATGAATGATAATGAAAGAGAGTATCGATTGATAGAGAGATATAGTGATTATGAATATTTAAGATAAGGTAGATAGATATAGAGTGATAAGAAACTGAGAGAGGGAGAGAGAGACGAAATGGCTGAGAGAGAGAGAGAGAGTAGAATGTAAATAGCTAATATATATATATATTAATTGAGCTAATGATTCGTAATGCATATAGTTTTTAAATAACAGATATTACTCTTAAATATATTAAGATAATATAAAGATAATTTGTAAGAGATATATTAGAGTATCGATAGAAGATATAAGAATAGAAGTAAGAGAAGGGCAAGAGAGATATACTGGAGAGAGATCAGATGACGATTATAGAGAGTATAGCTAGATAGAGTTATATAAGATGATAAGAGAGATGATATAGTATATATAATGAGTAGTACAATGACAGTTGATATTTTGATAGAATGATGAGATAGATAAGAGAGATAGAGTTATTGTAGATTATTTTCTATAGTAGATTGATGTATGAGATTAAGAATATAATCGTGAAGTTAGATAAAGGAGGAGATCCATAAATACTCGATAGAACTGAAGAGAGGATGAATAGAGATATGAAGACGAGATGATAGTATATATAGATGAGAAGTAGAGCACACAAAGACGCCGAAGAACAGTAGAGAATAACTAGATAGATTGGCGAATCAGCACGAGATATATTGAAGGATTGAGATATAGAGAGAGAGAGGACAGCAGTGATAGTAATAGCAGAGAGATGATATGGAAAGAGGAGGTATGATATGAGAGTATGATGATATTAGTAGATTGAGAGAGAGAGTATAGATAGAGGTAAGAGAGATACTAAATTTAACTTAATAACTATTATATATTTTAATTTTGTTTGTGTTCTTTTCCAATCTTTTAATCACTAACCTTTTATGTTACACAAAGACTAACACTTTTTTTTTTCAATCCACAACTGACAATATAAATCTCTTTAATTTTTCCCTCTTTATTCCCTCGGAAAAGACTATTTAGATCAAATGTTTTTCCTGTTGCATGGTGTTCAATACATCTATAGTACCTAACTAATCTATACATTAAAATCTATTAAATTAAAATGTTACAACCTTTAATACAACATGAGAAATCATAAAAACACTTTCGCTTTAACGATAAAATGTCAGGACACGGGTGAGAAGGCATACAGGTTGACTAAATATATCTCATCAAACTCATCTAAAAAAAGATAACCACACACATTAATAATTTCATCATCTAGTTCATTAATCAAATTTTTTTTAGCTTGGAGTTTTTGACCATAATTAATGATTGTGAGTAAGTACTTATTGACCTATTTATTTTGCTTTATCCATTCCTATACATTCTCTTTATAGCATTAAAATAAACGTTGATATATAATTTTGTAAGGTAGGGTGATCTTTTATTATTCATGTGATCGGTATTCTTATGGTATTCCTTTCAATTTATTACAGAAACAAACTTAATATAATAGTATTTATTTAAATTATTTTTATTAATTACCATTAAATTGAATTGTAAAAATTTTATATAGATTCTTTATTAGACCAAGGAAAAAAATATAACTAAATCAAAATTGTAATAAAAATTAATTCTAATCGATATTAAATATGTATTGCTATATATATATTATATATTATTATACCGTCTATTAGAAAATGAAATTTTGACTTACACTTCTTTTCTTGTTATATTGTCTATCATTTCCGTTATAACAATTTTAAAATAATGAATTTTAATAAAAAATAGGATTAGTTTATTCTCAATGGCGATTGAGATGTGTATTACTCACTTTTGTTTAAAATTATGATTTATACATTAATCTTCCATTTTTATACAAAGTAATTAATTCTTTAATTGATCCTCATCTATTATCATCAATAAAATAAAATATAATATAGTATGACTTTATCATTTTAATTACTGAATTTTATGATAAATTTGAAGAATATCGTTCCATTTTATATATAATAATTAACTAACGTGCATAAGGCTCAGAGTAGTTATAGTGAGTTCAGCCTTCATACATATATATATATTATATATTATATATTATACTATAATTATATTATATATATCTATTAATATATATATATATAATATATTATATATTTATAATACTTATATTAATATAATATATTAAATAATAGTCAACTGATAAATAATAAAAAATACCAAATAAATATTTTTTACCTATATTATATATGCTTAATTTTACTATATTATATTTTTGAAGTGGCCTCCCCATGTTTTCTCAGTAGATAACGAGCCTGCCACTGATATATTATATTAATATACTAATATAATATATATATAATATTAATATATTATTATATTATATTATATAATTAATTAATATATTAATATATATATATATATATATATTTAATATATATAATATTATATAATATATATATAATATTAATAATATATTTATATATAATAAAATATATATATATACTATATATTATATATATATGGCTTCAATAATCCATTATTGTCCCATGAAGCTGAAGTCAAAATTTTTTTTCATGATTTAACTTATATTTTTAACCGATCAATATAAATTTTGCATGCAAAAGAAATTGATTTTTTCCTATAATTAATATGCTGAATAAGCTATTGTTAAAACTGTAATGTTTAAGACCTTTATTAACATTAATTTCGATAATTTTCGCCTGTCGATATATCTCAAAGCATATACAATTAATATAATGTTTGGTTAAGGTGAGGAAATAGTTTTTTTTTTACGTTTAACAGAGCAGGATAGCGTTGATCTTATTTATATAAGTCATATTTAGATTACGTAGTTATTAGTATAATATTTTATATTTTACTATAGTAAATTACCATATAATATATGGTCATATTGTACTATCTGTGAAACCTTGTCTTTGATATATCTAAACCTGATGGTTAACATATTAAATTAAAGCTTTCCTCAATGTCCTATTTTCATTATATAATACTGTTTCTATAATTTTTTCTATTTGTAATGAAATATACAGCTAAGTGCTCGAGGCGGCTTCATATTCAGTATTCGCCTCAGCTACTATTAGGGTAGTGCATATGGTGTGTAAATGGGTTATGCACTCAACGACACATGAGCTAATACTGCAGCTCTGGCGCCCCCAATAACTTATCTTACATAAAATCTTCCACTGGACCACGCTCCTCCTAGACTAGTTCATTTGGCTTACTTATACTGTCTCTATATATTAGCTTTAAGGTTTTGAGCTATGAAAACTTACTATATAAAGGATTACCATATAATTATTATGAAAACTTAAATCATATATGTAACCTTTGTGCACATGTAAATTAACTACACAAGTTACGCCATGTAACTGTATACAGACATATCAAATAAATATAAAAATAAATACAAATTACTGTCATGAAGTTTGAAACACAGGTTTTAGATTAAGGAAACTTTTAACTACAAATTATCCTCATTTCTTAATATTTGTAATGTTTTAAAGAAATGGTCAAACAGAATACAATCCAATTTATTAAGGATCACCTTTTCAGTAAAAGAACCTTAAATTTTTTAATTTTATATAATGGATAGATGCTGAGGTCTGATAACAAATGTTTTTACCTTCCAGATTTTATGAAATGGCTATCAAAATTGTTTTCTCTTGAACAAATCCTACCCTACCAGCTGAACCAGATTTAATGAACAAGTTTATTTTAATGTTTTTCAATGATTTATTAGAATTTATAAATAAATATATAAACTTAGAACATAATTCAGAAACTAATAAAAGTTTCTCTCAAGCAAGCATAACAGGAAAATTAGTCTCTAAACTCGAATACGTATATTAGAAATTAGTAAACAAATTAAACTCAACTCTAACCCAAAACTTCTCATCCTCATAATACAGCACTGAACCTTGTATGGGATGGTAATCAAAACTTTAATCGATTATCGATAAAATAATAATGAGGTATATTTATATATTGAATAAATCAACATTATGAATAATCAGATTATTTTACTCTTTATTTTTTATCGACATTATTCAACATATATATACTTAACGATATTTTTCGAACGGTGTCAAGACTCCTATTGTGCTTGACGTTTCCAGTAGTCAAATTCACGTAGTGTGAATAAAGGCTCCGTGTAGCATAAATCGACTTGCGGAATAAAAAAACGGCTTCGGAATGAAAAAATTACATAATTCAAATCAGATGAACAGGAATTTGAGTATTACTGGAAACGGTCAGACGAGGCGTTAGCTCACTATCGGATCAAGCTCATTATAGTAGGCAATTGTTAAAACAATACTATATCATGATAATCTATTTTATGGAAATGATACGATATTAATAATTAGATATTCCTAATAATTAAAATGTTTAACTTAAATATTATTAAAAAACTCTTTTGGTGAACAATAGCACAATTTATTCCGTACACAAGTTTTGGTAAAGTGATGTGATTTGTGAAATCAAAGCATTCTTATACCGCGCAGCGCCGTAAATCATTTATTATTATTAATTCTACCGAAACTCGTAGGATATTAACAAGGTCTGCTACTGGACTGTTGACGTATCATTGACGTATGTAGTGCCGCAAACTTGAGCTTCTGGAAACGATGCATGTCAGCGCCTGTGTTGCCCTAAGCCCGGCTAGCAGTCGGGCTCGTGGCGAACGTCCAAGCTACTTAATCTTTGTATTCTGGCCGATCTTAAGTCGGCTTAAGTCGCTCAATGAGCTAGCCTAGTAGTTAATACTCAGTATATATTAATTAATTATTTCTACTACTGATTATAGATAGTTAAGTAAGTATAATATATAAGCCATTATCGTTTTGCATTTTATGACGTCTAACAAAACACTAATTAAAATTGCATAGATTTTGCAGTAGCTTTTTTATACACATAAAGCCATAATGCCAACAGTTGACATCTTCACATTTAACCAAATCAGTAGAAATTTCTACACTTCTGTTAGGTCATAGGTTGCTATTTACCCTGTGTGCTTGAAGGAGATCGGATCATGGCTTCTTCAAGTAGAAATGTGTAAATAAACAATATGGCTCTCTGGTGTTGTGTGCTTGGAGTCATGCCAGGTTTCCTTCTTGATATGTGGTAAAATGGAATCTTTTTCAAATCTGATGGTAGAACTAACGTATCTATATTCTGATCTAAATGAATTAATATCATCAATTATATGACAGTAAAATATCGATACATTATTTGATATATTATTCAGATTCTATCAAAATATCAGCTATATTTCTGTTTTATTAAACATTTTCCTTTCCTGATTAGTTATTCATTTACTCTCCAAATCTTTCCTTATTGATGACAAAGTGAGAATTTATTACATAAATTATAGTCATTCCGTGATCAGTTCTATTTGGCGCCACTCGTAACCCCATTAATGCTGTCTGTGTTCTTAAAAAGCAAAGGTTCTTTATCCTTTCATAAGTATGAAAAATAGTAGTAAGTTCAATCTATCTATAAGATCACTTCTCGGCAATGAGTGTTATTAATAAATACTGTCTTAATAATTATCCCAATCACATACTCTCTCATCTCTACATTTTACGGTGTGTTCTTTCCCTGATGCAAAATCGCGGATGAGCGATATTGAGTCTACTAATTAAATTGATCACTCAATAAAGCATATCTGGTCTCTAGACTACTTTCTTAAGATATATATTATGTTTTCTGTCGGAGAATTATTGTAATATTAGTTAAGATTTAGCTTTTGCGTAATTTTAATAGTTCTATGAGTTTCCATAATCAATGGGAAGCAAGATAGATAACAAACGATATCAACAGGTAAATTTCATTTTACAATTATTATCTTCATTCAGATAGTATTGAACGATGCGATACTGGTGGGAAACATTTCCGTGACAACACGAATACAGAGGTAAGGTATAGGCAGGGGCGGGGGCACTTTTCCCCCCTAAATCTTGGCGAAAATAAAAAATATTCGAACCTTATATGTTTACCAGACCGAACAGTTTAATATGTTATCGAGATTTATTAGTTGAAAACAGTTTGTACAATAAATGCATAATATCATGAGTCGAAGAATAATGAAGAGTTATTAATGTTATACTACATATATCTGCGTAATGCGTGATTCTCACTACTCCTAACTATTATTTTCAGTTGTACTCATTTATTAGCTCTCGTGTGTGTTTTCGTGTGTTCTATGCATTTTGGCCTGGAAGTTTCTAAATCTGATACCCTTGTAGCGCTCTTCTCCCCTTTATATTATGCATAGACATTAACATTCTCACACTCTATGTCTTCATCCGCTTATACTACACTGATGTGAGACATGTCGCCTATGCATTTGCGCCGCCAATCTCAGTGACCCAATTTTTTTTTAGCTCTCAGCCGGCTCTCCATAATAAAAAGAATAGTCATCTATTTAGTATATAATTTTATGTGAAAAAAAATTAAGTAAATGCACTGAGAACGTTTGCATACTTACACACACATCAATATATTATTATAATGTGATCATGACTATACGCTCGCAAGAGGTTATATATGTATATTTACGTCTTGAATATTTATCCTCCAATTCTCATAATATAGCTTTTTTACTATATAATATTTTAAAACATTCTTTTTATTTTCGTTAAATATATTTTTACAAAAACTGTATATACAAGCATCTTGGTGAGGTGAAGTGAATACCAGAAATAAGAAAATAAGATGACCTTTATCAAAGCAAGATAGTTATGAGTTAGCACCAACCTCACCATCATAGTGTTACATTCCTTTCTCACTAATTTCATCACTTTAAAGTGTCCTATTCTACGTATATATATACAGCCCTCAACAAAATTCATATTTGGCCAATAAAACCAACACTTAAAAACACCTTTTTAAATCTCCTTCCTCTCTCTAACACTGAATATCCACTCAGACATCACTCGTGCTCTCTTATAAGAATGGTCGTCATTACCAAACCACGCTCCTTCATCCTAATATCACGACTCTGCTCTACAATTAATCCTCTCACTCTCATTATTTAAAGATATCGTTCAAAACCTAAACAACAGCAATCATAGTTCTCCTCTTATAACTTATAGTCCGTTACTCACTCTAATGCTTATCATTACATATATTCTCACCTTATCTCTTTTAACTGTTTTTAGCTATTTTTGGTGTATAATCTTTTTTTTTTTGTCTCTTCTCCATATCGCTTGTATACTCAATAGATGGTCACACACACTCTATGACGTCTTAGCCAAGAAGGCCACATAATATCAGGGACGCGCGCGCGCTTGCTGCTGCTCCACCACATACAAAGATAGTTCACCCTCCTAGCAATAAAAATCTACAGCCACAGATAGATATCTAGCGACAGCCATCAGACCGACACGTTAACAGTGAGGGGAATTGAATTCTTATAAGCACAGAGAAACACAGAAGATGTTGATGGAAAGCAATATTTTCACACGCATATCTCAGAAAACACATTATGTCGCAGTGATTATAGAGAGAGAAAACGCCACCCGAAGAACTATTACATCGTTAGCAGATTAACCTAACAACCAGTCAACACTCACATTACTCTTGGCTGCCATGTCAGTATCACAGCCAAATCCTATAAGCTCGCCTCACTCGATATGTGTTGTGTACATTGTAAATACAGCATAAACCGTTACGTGTTACCTTGCGTATATAGTTTTAGTAAGGTTTCCCTCGAACACCATGGCCGCTGCTACATTAATTAGTATATTATTCTAGATTTATAAATTCTATGATCTTATATGCAACACATCTGACAGAGGGTCCTCGTAGGCTGGAAAGGCTATATTGTGAAATAGACATCTAACATAATATAATCAGGGCTACTCACATATTTTTAAAAATTTAAAAGAGATTCTAAGAAAGCCCTATCTTTAGTTATATTTCTTTCTTACCTAAAGGGCAGGTACCTATTTTGAATAATACAATATAGAAGCCATGCTTATTACAAGGCTACCTTTACTAATATATTCAGTACCACATCTGCGCTCTGACATAAACTAGTAATAGAGGCGTCAGTATGTGTGAACTGCTATGATAAATAGTACTCAGAACAGTTTATATAATATGCCTCTATCTTGAGTTTTATACTCGACCAGTACCAATAAGCCGGTCGGAGGAAAGTAATCCCAAGAGTCCCACCCAGATATTAGTAGAAACATGAATTAACTCCACTACTCAAGGGCGGATATGAGACCTTGTATTAGCTGTGTATAATAAGTAAACTGAGAAGAGGATAACATAAATACATCTCTGACAGGTCTAAATACACTGAATTCATCCCCTATTCAGTTTCTCATTATTGATGGTAATCCTACACCCTTACATTACTCCGTTGTAGATGTTGAGGTTTCCAAGACTATTATTTGTTTATTGTTAAATAAAAATAAAAAAACTTATAATATACTTATATTAATTTGTCAACATTGGTGAAGAGACGATGAGAACCGTCGAATAAATTTACGAGATTGGAAAGTAGAAGGTGTTTATAGAGTAAGAGAGCTTTTGTAGAGAAGTTGAGTGAGTTTCTTAAAGATTGAATTTCAATATATACAAGTGATTGATAACGATACCCCATCTTCAGGAAATTTCTTATCCAGTATTATAATCTAAGCTATAGAATATATATGAATCGGAAAGATTTACAGGCGATTAGAGGACAATTCTAGAAGTAACATTAAGAGTGAGAGCAGAATTAGAAATAGTTGAAGAATGCAAGGAGTTTCCGATAGATCACTCTTGGTCAATCAATGTGAAGTTGAGATAGAGTTAGAAGTGTCACATGTGAGCAAGATCATTAATTGAGAAAAAGTAATGAATATAAAGTAGAGAGATTAAAGGGACAGTTAAACCTCATGAACACCTCATCTACTATTGACATAGAATAAATCGATATATCTAAAAGCTAAGAAGTGATTCGCTTTCCATACCAACTCAACAGGTTACGAATTAATATGAGCGACTTGTAATGGAAAGCTAGACATAAGTAAGCAATAAGCGCTATAGAGAGGAAACCTCAATAAGGAGGAGCTTGGAGAAGCTATCAGTGTAGATACGCGTGCACTATTTCATCCCGTACAAATCGCTATATTATAGTGGATATCTCAAGCCTGCCACACACTGATACATTTAACGTCTGCATAGGTTTAGTTCCTTTAAGGGACTTACGAATAATCCATAATATTCGGATTAAAATAGGTAAAAGTACTCATCTCCATTGATAGACCTCGAACGCCGAACAGGCGTACTGGCGATCTCAGAAAGAGTAGAGGAATGAGATTCCAGCTATAGGTCTATGAGTGACGAGTTAAGAAGTGAGTGTTTCAATAAGATACTTACGCAATTAGAATACAGAGTGAGCAGCGTATATAGTGAGCTTGAATTTAGATTAGAAGGATCAGAATGACGGCTTACATTTTATCGGGTAAATAAGGTTGGATCATGTGTCAGTGCTTCCAACCTGAGGAGAGGAAAAAAGTATATTATAGATTAGTATTGATGACATAGATAAATATATAAGTTGAACGGGGTAGAGGGACCTATAGACTCTGGTAAGCCACTACTTTCCTCCTACAAAACTACAGGGAGGATACGTCCATACCGGGCCTTTACGCTTTCTTTCACTTATTATACTCGTATTCTAATTATTTTCATAGTGCGTCATGGAGACCATATATATGGTCATCATCTGAAATCAATTTGAAAGTATTATAAACTACGCGGACAAAGTATAGATAGGACACTCCTGACAGAACGTAAAGAGTATAAAAGCTGTATGCGCATAGTCGTCGTGAAATCATTGTCGTATAATAACAGCCTTAAAAATTTCTAGCGTGTTGTAGTTTAGAGAAATAATAGTGTATGACGGACCTGAAGAATATGTGCCTTTCTAGTTGCTGAAGAGTTTAAATCGCAATATTACAGAAGCACTATCTCTATCCGCTCAATATCTTTAAAGGCTGATAATGTGCAATAAGAGATTATTATCAGAATAGTTAGTTCTAGAGTTATGAGTTATTTGGCCAAATGTAGTGCTCAGAATATGATTTGTCATTATGTTGTGTATTGATTATTAGAACATAAGGAGTATCAGTTATTAATGCTGCATTTTTATCGTGTTGATTATTAAAGTTTACGCTTATTGCTTCTGTGTCTCACAAGTAGATATCATTTATAGCACAAACATGATAATATTTGCGAGGAAACACATAGAATAGAAGAGACATTATAAATTAGAGCGGGTTATGGATAGAGGTTTGGTATATCGGGGGATATGTGACCATGAAGATAAGGTGTTGTGTGCGCACACGCGCCGATAGGCCGCAAAAGCTGGTGTAAGCTGGTCGTGAAGACATGTCACTCCGCAAACTTTGCATGGCCACGAGAAGCTCTTACGATAGGCTCAGATTTCTCAAGGACCTATCGGATTATGAGGAAAGAAAAGATTTATGAGTGTCATGATGAAGGAGAGATATAATGAACCTTATGCTCATCCCCGTCATAACGATTACACTGCTATACTCCACTCTTATATAGGCATTGAATAGCCGAATCTGATTTCTACTACCATATTACAGTAAGTCTCATAAATGCAGTTCTTATTCCAATGTATAGTTTAAAGCTATATACGTTTATAATAAGCGACAATGACAAGGCCCTACCCACAATTCACGCCCGATCAAAGTTCCAGAGAAAAAACGCATGCCAGAAAAAACAACTAGGGCAGGATGGAGCTGTTGAGAGAATAGTATATAAAAGTTAATAGATATAAGGTTGTGGTCTAGATTTACCAATAAGGAGCTCGGAACGGTAGTGTGTACTTGTTAGAGATGAGAGACTAAGTGGTTTCTAAAACACTAGGGTCAAGTGTGTTCTCTCAAGCATATGCCGTTGGAACGATCCGGAATGTGTGGTTAGGTTCTTTTGATTAGTTGCTCCAGATCGTGAGACATGTGAATAGATTTGTCCTCCTCCCACCTAAATCAGTATATAAGAGGATCCCAATCATTCAGTGTTTGCTATGTACATTGAAATCCCCTATTAATATCAAGTTATCTAGTTTATATTGTGGGTCTTATTAATTGAGAAGATATATATAACAGTGATATACTCTAGTGAGTAAGTAGTATCAGTAAGATATTATTCCTCATAAGGAAAGTTAGTTATAGAAATATCTTTTATCATGTTTATAGATGAGTCCAGCAAGATGTAGGAACCAGCTATGGCTCAGATGATCGCAACAAAGTAACTTTCCCTATTAATCTACAGTTTTATATGCTCAGTATAGGAATATAGATTTAGGAGGATTTTGCAGTCATCACAGAAGTGAATATCGAAATAGTTGCATATACTGAGATATTCTTTTCTCTCGAGAATAACTCGTTGGTTATTAATTTAACAATGCGAAGTTATTCATAGTTATTATTATCAATATTAAGTGCCCATCATCACTTCTCAATTAATTGGAAATTATATCGTAAATATAGTTATAATTTATAGTTATTTCTGTAACTTTATATTTAAACTGATGATTATATGTAAGGGATTGTGCAATTCTTTTAGACCATATTACTGTCAATTAAGTTTTCTCATGCAATCTATATAAGAGTCAATATAAGTTCGTTATATAGGGATTTAGTGTAGATATAGACTTAATGATTGATTATTCCACAAGAATGTGCATTCCTAAACGTATTTACTATTTCTATAACGCCTGCGGATGTTTAGTTGTCAAGTTAAAGTGCGTGAAGCTCACAAGCCTATGCAATAATCTGCCATCGTTCACACAAATAACATTACATTACATACTACTCGCACTCACACACAACATAAGAACAGTGATTATTATAAGCCTAAAAATCAGAACATGAGTGAGAGTGAGAAAGTGACCAAACTCAATCCTTAACTTAAAAAAATTTACTTTAGATAAAATTAATTAATCAGGGGGGATAGTATAAGCAACTTCATTATTGCTTCAATTATTCACTCACTAAACAAACTTACAAACTTCATATTATAATCTTCATGTTTTCTACAATAATGAAAAGTATATTATTATCATAAACTCTCTAAAACTCAATAGGTTGACGAGGGTGAAAATTAAACGTTTCCACAAGAAATACGAAGAAAAGGAACTTAAGACCAAAAATATAGAGTATATTTCTATCTATACAATATTTTATATTCGAAGTTTTGGTAGATAATCATCTATATTTAAATAACATAATATAAGTATTTATTCACTCTATATACAAATCACTGATGAGTCGACTCTGAGACAAAAATACTTTGACGCAACCGTTACAACCTATATATATAAAGCTAACTTGGTTAACTATAGCTCTACTCCTAATTTATCAGGGTGTTGAAGAGGAAACCTTTCATGGAGCAGAGAGAAGAGAAAATTAACAAAAATGGGTGAATGACAAAGATTTAATTATTGACACAACAAAAACTGTTCAACTCTTTCATCGGTACTACTCCATCCTTATTATACTATCCTAATTTAGACCTTCGCCCAAATTACGACTAAAAGATATAATTATTTCACTTAGAGTACATAGTTAAAACTAATAAGTCTACATAATTATAAAAACTATAAAAATTAACGAGATTTGAATAAAAAAACTAACAGCAACATCAATTTCATATTTACATTTCTCACTATCGAAAGACTTTTCAATCTTTCTAAAAACTGATTCAACTCATTTCACAAATTTAACTGAATAACAATGACTTTAATACTTATTCAAACTACGGGTACAGAACAACTTTCAAACGCGATACCCACCTACTTCCAACATGACTTCAAATAACAACTATTTCTATTCGATCTATAATACTTACATATTAAAATCTATCATACTTATTCATCATACCTAACAATTAAATATCGAGTATCTAACCTTAACATTAAATTATGTATGTTAAAGATTGTTATGTATAGTTAATAGACAACTAAAGCTTCTGGTTGAGCTCTTACCGTTAAGGTGCTAAGTTACTATATTTATGAAGTGTACCGTTCTCCAGAACTGAAGCAACGGAATCGTTCCCGTGAAACAAGAAAGAAATAAGAAAATCGATAAGTGTTGTACTAGCAACCAGGCCTGATAGAACCGGATGGTCTCCGGCCGTGAATGAAATTTTTTCCACATAATAATATAAATCTGCTAAAATGTAAAACATTAATTTTCATACATTAATATCTATTCATGCATATTGCAAAGTCCATACACAGAACATTTTTTTCATAAATATAATATATTATACTATATCTAAATTAATTACTATTATTATATATTTATATAATTATACTATATTATAATATATAACACTTTACTAATAAAAGCAAATGCTGTACTTTACTATATTTATATATATATTAACTATATATATTATATAAAAATATTATACTACAATATATTAATAATATAATATTTAACTAAATATAATATTTAATTATACTTATAATTAATAATTACTTATTATTATATAAAATGATATATAATAAATCCTATATCATAAATATTATATAATTAATTATATATTAATTTACTATATAATAATATTAATATAAAAGATAAACTCTTGATGATTTCCTCACAAATACTCTTTCAGATATTTTATTCTATTGTTTTCTAATATTATACTATATAAATCTGCACTCACATATAAATATTGACTATACGTATATTAATACTATATATATAAGTAATATAATATATATCGAATCCTTGTTCGGATGCTATTGCGTATGATAAAATCAGGAAAATGATACAAAAAGATTCTTCCTTTAGAAATTAAATGTTAATTGAAGCATTATGTGAGGGCCACGCCCACTTTTTTTTATAAAATGATATGTTTAAATACCACGGACGGAAGGTTAAAAACTTTTATTTTACTTATAACGGTCAACTTAGTAATCTTTATAAATCCACAATTAATACAATATATTAGCATTCCCTATTATGATATTTAATTGTGATCTCATGAATTTTTTAAAATTAATAATATTATTGATCCTGATTCATAATATGGTATCCCAAATCTCCTGCCTAATTCATTATAATCATATTATAAGATAAAGAAAATAGAATATATATACATTATTTTTTTGTATTTTTAATTGTAAGATGAAGAAGTTGGAATTTTTTTCTATAATAATATATATTCATTAAAGATCAGTTTCTATCTCATAAACATATATTCTAAGATTCAACATGAACGGTAAATCTTGGACTTATAAATTGAAAATCACGTAGTACATTGATATGAGACATATATATATAGTTTAATAATTAACATTTCCCTCCTAATTTTTTCTTGACGATATATACTATATACAGAGGTTGATTCAAAACTCAGTGCTGACTTGACTATATTAACTCAGGTTAGCTGAATGATTCAGATGTTAAACGTATGCAATGGAACTATTATTGTTAAACATAAGGCTATGTCTGTATTGAACAAACTTCGTACAAGAGTAGACGATAGAAATAGATTGAGGGAGAACAACTAATGTCATGATTGGTATATCGCAACGTGCAGATCAGTTACCCTCAGAGATACGGGGATGATTTTGAGGTAATTTCTAATGTTATGTATGTGTTGCGTGCCTTGAGACATACTGTGTTACTCCGGACGGTGGATTCATAGATGGTGAACACTAAGGGATATTTGTTAAACAACGTAATGTGTGATATATAGGACGCAATTTTAAAGAAAGGCTCTCGTTAAGAGGCAAACTAATGAAGTTACTATCGTTAATGAAATAATTTATGGAGCGCGCAAAATTACATGAGAGGTGTTCAAAAGTGCTCTGCCCTTGGACTACCTGATTACATTTCGTATACATGCAGGATCTACCGTGCAATGGAATAACACACATTGATAATTTCTTTAGTAAACCAACAATACTACTTTTCAATCACTACTGGTCATTGTCCAATTGCCGCTGTCGGACTTCTAGTTTCACACTCCACAATGGCACATCTTAGTGGGTCCCTCTTACGCTTTGGCTGTCACTGATTTTGCGATTCATACAGCGGCAGTTAGGCATATTCTTTGGACGTGCTCATACTCGAAAGTTTATCCTATATTGTGTTGACTGGTGTCTAATGTACACCAATTAACACATTCTTCACATTGCCCTCCACAGAATAAATAAGTCTACGGTGGTGCGTGGGGTCGGTCGAAGGCGAATCTGCGCCAGGCCGTACCGCTCCGCAAAAGTGATCGCCCCATTCGTACATCCATTCTCTATCCTATCTCCTCGCCCATCTTGTCTTATGACTCTTGTTTCAGATGCGAGCCTACTATCTCTTTTGGGTGTGCTGAAAGTGCGAACTGGAGCGCCATCATGTATGGGAGAAACAAGCTTTGTCTCTGTGCGGGTCGCAAGGGGCTATATGTCGTCCTTGAGCTTGCGGATGCGTTCTAGTTTCTGCCGAACTTCTCTCTCAGCAGGTCTGAGTGTCAACTACGCGTCCATACCCGAGACACCGGCTGTGGCAATCTTGATGCACATCGACTACTATGTTGCTTCTATTGCTTCATTGACAAGATTAATCCCCAATAGAAATTCCACACCTCCCAAGCCATGTTCTATCTGTGGTATACTCTCTAGTCCTGCTGTCGACTACTCTCCGCTCATGAAACATTTCGGTTAAGCGCGGATTGTCCTCGTCCGTCGCAATCAATAATCAAAGAGCTCTGGCGTCATCCGATAATATATAGTGAGGGTTTCGTGCTTACGTAACTTTCATAGTATACCATCCATCTGTTATAGATAGAATACCTAACGCTCGTGCACTCGGTTAAAATGCATACACCTATGTTATTGCAGGTAATATACAATATCTAAAGGACTATATATCTTTTAGCAATCTCTCGTTACGTAGTAAAAACTCTCAACTCTCTGTAGGACCATTACATGCGTCTATCATTTTACGCGTTTGTCTCTTGAACGCTCGAGTGCTCCATGTGTGTAAACGCTCCTACAGTCTCGCCTCTGAGTAACTGTCTTACCTGGCTCAGGATAATAGTCTTCTGCCATTTGCGGATAGGCTCTCATCCTTTGCATCTGGTCTCGTAAGAGCGTTCCTTAAACCACAAACCCACCGACTTCTGAATTATGAACCCACTGGGGCAGACTAGTGGGTGCGAGATGGCGCGCGGTGCTCTTAGTTCGAAGCAACTGTGATGCAAGCATTTGGCCGGACTCTCCAAGCACCTCTTCTTCAAACGTTCACCGGGATTAGGTAGTCCTACGTATAAACGCTCGCAGCGTGCTTCCACCAATGAACTGCGGGGACGCATAACTCGTGCCTCAAGCCTCCCCTCTCCTCCGATTCGGTTGTTCACTTCTCGCATATCTCGCGAGTCAAACTTGAGTTATGTTACAATAATGAGCTTATGTCGGTGAGTGTATTCCTTGTCATAGATCCGTGCATCTTTCTGTGTGTGGACAAACCAGTTCCCGGTACATGAGGTGCGACACTTTCGTCCAATCCGTTTCACCGCCACTACGTAATCACATTATCACGTCGTGTTTAACTCTGGAAAAGAGTGTAGTGATCCATTTCGTAATCGACTGCCTACACTGTGCCTGATATCAACGATGATATTTTTGGAGCATAGGAAAGGTTTATTGCATACAGTGTTTCATAGGAAGTTAAGTGACGTTACACACATGTTACGCACCCACAAAACACATTAAAATTGAGTAACCTATAATACGTCAATGGTAACCTATACAATGCGAACGCGTCACACAAAACATAGTGTACCTTACAATCGTCCGTACTCTTGAAACGAGCGTCATACAACATAGGTTATTTAACATAAATGTTCCTTATCGTTTGCTCTATCAGCCCCTCCGAGTTTGTATGTCGCAGAGGTTATTGAATCACCCTGTAATGCATACTACTTATTATATATATATATATTATATATATATATAATATACTATATATATATAATATATATATATAATATCAATATACATATATATATATACTACTATATTATATAAATATAATAATATACATATATATATATATACTATATATATATATATATATATATATTAACATATATATATATATATTAATATATGATATGTAATATAATATATATATATATATATATTAATATATATAATATATATAATACTTATAATATATTATAATATATATTATATATATATATTATTATAATATATAATAAATATATATATATTAATATACAGTGGCGGGCTCGTGTAAACTTTTGATAACCTGCCAGGTTATATATATATATATATATATATATAATAATATATTATCTATAATAATATTATATATATATATAATATACTTTATATATATATATATAAATATCATCAATATATATAATATATATATTATATATATATTATATATATTATAATATATATAACAATCTACTAAAATAATTTTTATATATTTAGTGTAAGTTATAAATTTTACAACTTTTTTTTTATATTATATCGATTGCAATGCATTTATCCAACACATCCAGTAATTAAAAGGGAAATATTATTAAAATCGATTATCTTTTCTAAAATTCAATATCTGATATGATTACCCTCAAACGGACTATTACCTAATTTTATTATTCGATTGATAAAACCTTCTTCTTTTTGCTCCTTTTTTTGTTTTTTTTTAATATCCGATTGCATGCATTCAAAACGACACATTGTGTAAAGCAAAAGCCTAAAAAAATCGTATTGTAGGTGTCAAAAATTTAGAAAAAAAGTACGAAAAATGTCATTGTCTGCTTATCTATGATTTTTTCTCTCTCTCTCTCGCATCTCTCTCTCTCTCTCTCTCTCCGTCTCCTCTCTCATGTCTCATCTCTCATACTCTCTCTCTCTCTCTCTTACTCATCTCTCTCTCTACACTCTCTCTCTCCTCTTCTCTACCTCTCTCTCTCTCTCTCTCTCTCTCTCTCTGTATATTTTTATCTTTCTTTAAGCAGCGAAGTCAGAGAGAGGACTCTCTCTCTCCCTATAATTAATATATATATATATATACCTATAACAATAATATTATATAATATATATATATATATATATATCTAATATATATATATTAAATATATATATAATATATATATTATAATATAATAGTATCATAATAATATATATATTATTAATACATATAACATATATATATCACACCCGGTAATTTTTTCATGTAATATATTTCACTACGTCTATTTCTTGCACCAAAAATATGATAAACACCAATAACTCTCCCCCCCGTAAGATGTAGAAACAAATGACTATTACTGTCAGTTTAGTGTCTCTATACACAAGGAAAAGAAGGACATTACGTGGACCAGATTATCTAGTGCATAACACTATTCTAAATTATATATATGAGATATTTAAATAATATTTAATGAGAAAGAAAAAAATCACAAGTTGTATGAGAAAGCAAAAAATAGTACAAACTGGCCAAAACACAGTATTAAAAAGTATAATAGATATAGGTCTGATCAAATTATTCCTCATAATTTTCTTGGTTAGCTATATGTTAAAACATCTCATCCATATAACTGCAGCAGTGCAGCATTTAGAAACCTAACATTAAATAAAGTAAC
>JABUQX010051711.1:7500-12500 GCA_015478945.1 Trachelipus rathkii | reverse complement strand
TTTCATCATTAAATTATAATCCTTATTAAAGGTAAGGTTCTAAAAGTTTCATTTTGCTTTATTAGAATTTATATTATCGCATAAAGTTGGCTCTAAGAAAGCATATTTTTAATTTATTATATTATATATATATATATAGTATATATATATATATATATATATATATATATATTATTATATATATTATATATTATATATATTATATATATATATATATATATGTATAATATATATATCTAATTATATTATATATTATATATATATATTAATATATATATATTATTTATATATATTTTATAATATAAATTTATATATATAATTATATATATATATAATATATATATTAATATATTAATATATTCACATATATATATATATATATATTATATATTATATATATATATATATATATATATATATATATATATATATATATATATATATATATATATACAGTAATACCTCACCTATCGCGTGGGATGCGTTCTAGATCCCCTTCGATAGGTGAAATCCGCTAATTAGCGGAGAGGAAAATATATACTATTTATATACATTTTAAGTCTTTTTACCATGTTACTGCTTGACTCCGTCTTGCTCAGACTTAGAAATTGGGTACACCCCCTCCTAGATTAGGGTTCTGCCCGTGAACGGTGGTGTTAACTGTAAAAAAAAAATATATATATATTTAGCCACAAGTGTGCCGTGTACGATCTCACATCGGCAAACTACATAGCTGTAGTAAGTCTATTATTACAAATTATTGTATTTTGGAAACATAGTCAAGAGACCAGTGGCGAGACCAAGTGAGAAAAGAGGTTAGAGAGAGAGAGAGAGAGAGAGAGAGAGGAGAGAGAGGAGAGAGAGAGAAAGAGAGAGAAAGAGAGAGAGAATTCAACCCACACGAAATTTAATATGACATCATATTTACATGTAGAATTCTGTTAAGTAACATGGTTAATGTATGTTATATATGTGCTAAATTTTAAGGGCTTTATACCTAAAATTTCTATGCCATAATATTATATTACATATAAATACTATATAGATTGAGAAGTATAATTTTTTTTATGTGATGTAGACACATACAATCATTTGAAGTAGGAGTTTCATTGGAAAAAACCGTGATGCCATGAGCGTATAGCGAGGGATACTACACGTAATATATGTATAGATATTATATTTATATAAGGAATATATGTATATATATAACATATATATGTATCATATTATCAATACATGCTACTATTATATATATATATATATATATATATATATACATATATAAATATATTATTATATATATTATATATACTATATAATATATATATATATATATATATATATATATATATATATATAATATATATTTATTATATATATATATATAATATATATATGTATTTATCAATATATATTATATATATATATATATATATATATATATATTATATATATATATATATATATATATATATATATATATTTTATAATTATATATATAATATATATTATATATATATATATTATATATATTATATTATATATATATATATATATAATATATATATATATATATATATAATATATATATATATATATATATTATATATAATACTATATATATATATTATATTATATATAGTTATATATATATTATATATATATATATATTATATAATATTATATATATATTATATATATATATATATATATTTATATATATATATTTATATCTATATATATATATATATATATGTAGTATTTATTAAAATATATATAACATATAATATATATATATAAGTATGTTTCGCTAGTATAGTAAGGTATATACACACTCACTCACTATTGCAGTTATATACTATATATATAATTGCTTATATGATATATAATATAGGTATAAGATATTAAGTATAATCTATATATTTTATATGCATATATTATATATTATATATATATATATATATATATTTTTTTTTGGAAAAATATCATTGTCTCCAGAACAGTCATAAACCTGAATAGCGTTCTGAAACCCTTTATTGAAATAACTTGAAATTTGAAATATAACTTGCTAATTGTATTATAAAAAATACTGTAGGATGATTTTTTGATAACTGCCTTCAAAAAAATTTTATGCCAATTCTCATTTGATGTCTAAAAATTTATGAAAATTTTTTATTTTTAAATTTGTGAAACATCAAAACTTTTTTCTGTAAGTGATAGAGCTTTGAAATCTTAAGACAAGCTCCAGATTGGCATATATTAAGTAAACAAGAATATTTGGATTATGTTTCATACAATAGTTATTATTAAAAAAAATAATGAATAAAAAAAAAGTTAGTTGAAAGGTTTGCCAGTCAGATCTTCTAATATCGCTCTATAACTCTCATTTGTATTTTAGTAAGATCTATGAAACCCATCTACCATATCATTTGTAGATCATTGGAATTTTTATTCCTTCTTTCCGTAATCAGTACGACTTTCGACGCTCGAGGTCTACTGTTGATATACTTTCAATGTTAAACGATTTCTGGTTTTCCACCCTTAGTGATAATGGGGTCTGTCTGGGCTGCACGCTTGAACATATATACAAGATTTGACTGAGTATGGCAGCGTTACTAATTCCAAGCTCCTCTTTTGAAGTTTTTCCTCCATTTTCTTTACTTACTCATGCCTCATATCGTTTTTGATGATATTGCAATATCGGTTATTTAGTGGATGGGCGCGACTTTACTTCCCCGTCACATGTGGTACCCTCTTGGCTATGTCTTATCTCCTAACTCTATTTCTACGATTTTTAGTGACCTTCTCAGCTGCTCGTCTAATTATATCCTTTCCTGTGCCGATGTCGTCTCCATATTCTCTAACTCATTTCACTCTTATCCCACTTTTGCTTTTAAACAAATTTCCTCTCGTCATAATATGTCCGATTTATTCTCTCTCTGACCTGAATTGAATTTCCCGGTGGGGATTGTTGAAATTTTATTCTCCTTTAAAAACCCAACTTCTACAAACCTTCTCCATCAAAACGCTCCAATGTTCCAATATCTTTCGCAGGTTCAATTGTCACCCTTGTGGATCTATAAATAGACTTTGGCTTACAATAAACAAAAAAAGTCTTGATACTAAGTTGCCTAGGCTGCTGAGGTTGCTAGGCGCGGCTTTCAAAGAAGCTGGAGTTCTGTTTTGGCTGCGAGACTTTGGCCTTATTCGCCCTTTATGGAGTACTGTTTTTATATTTTGGGGGGAGGCTTGGTTTCACCAGAACTCTTGATAGCGGATCGAGCCAAATTCAAACATTAATAAACCTATTTTTATCCTTTCCAATTCACTTAACTCTCTATCTTTGCGCGACGAGGCGCAAGGAGCTCTGTTTTTTTTTCTATACGGTGTCACATGTAGCATAGTGCGAGGCATTGACCACATACCACTGCCTTAAGACGCGTCGGAGTAAAAAGTGAGCAATGTTTTGCTGTGAATTTTTTTGTTGCCTAGCACTCAGATTTGGTTTCGTGGTGGTGCTTCCTTCTTTCCAGTCAACCTTATATCCTGTGCAATTCTCTTCTATCATTTTGTGTTTCCCTCGGCTGGAACTTAATCTCCTCACTTTAAGGCCTGCTTCTTGTGCTCATCTGCGAAATTTGTGAATAGCTGGTGATACTTATTAATGTGTTCTACCACCTTTTACTTGAAATAGGGCCTCTTGGCCCGTGAGCGGTGGTGATAAACTATATATATATATAATATATCTATATATATATATATATTAATATATATATATATATATATATATATTATTATATATATATTATATATATATATATATATATTATATATATCAGGGGTCTTGCAAGAAAAACTTTCAAATAAATTCAAACCGTTTGAACAGAAATAATAAGAAGCACTTGAAAAACTTTGAAGAATTTCAAATATGAAGAAATTGCTTTTTGAAGATCTAAAATGGAGGCTAATCATGATTCAAGTAGGCAACGTTTAAGAAAGTCACGAACTAAAATGAAACTCTCAAGTTTAAATTGCTTAGCCCTGAAAAAGAAAAAAAAAGAATGCCCAAAAACTAGAATGTGCAGAACGCATAACCAAGGTGATTTTCTCTGACTGCAAACATTTCAAATATGTGGAACAATTTATCAAACTTTATGGCACGATAGTTGAAATAAACGTAATATAAATCGAAATTTCTTATTTTTCCAAACCTATTTCTTGTCTTTAATTCAACTTATTTTATAGTCCACGTATTGCAAGTGCAACGCAGAGTGACGTTCACGTTTATAAATATATACGCACACTTATACCACGTACATATGTAATCCCTTACAATATTATATATACTATATATATAATTATATTATATCATATAATATATATATATATATATATATATAATATATATATATATATATATATATATATATATTATATATATATATATATATATATATATATTATTATATATATATATATATATATATATATATATATCGACCGTCGTCGAGTGTGGAAGCAGTGGAAACCAGAGGGGGAAACGGTAACAGAAGGACCAGAAGAGAGTGATTGGAAAGAAAATTAAAAATCGCGATAACTTTCTTATTATGTTTCCGATTATTACGAAATTTTGAGAACATGTTTAATTGGGGAAGATCGCACATTTCTTGTTTAAAAACCATGTTTTGGCATTGCAACCTGGTTTACCATTGCTACCGGGAAAACTGTAAAATTTTAAAAGGTTTCCTTGTGATTCAGCGGCAAAAACCCGTTTTCTCTTCTCAATCCTCTTTGAGAAGTCTTGATAATGTCTTCTAATGGAGCTCTTCTGCCCCCTTCTAAACCTTTGTAGTGTCTAAGTATTATTCCAAGAAAAGGTTCACAAGTAATGACCTAGTTATCTTATAGATATATTCTTTATTCCGCAGACGTAATCTTTATCTGATTCAGACCAAAAATAATGAAAATACAAAAAGAAGAGAACCCTTTCATACAAAAGC
>JABUQX010051711.1:0-2500 GCA_015478945.1 Trachelipus rathkii | reverse complement strand
AAATTAGTTTTATACAGACCTCTAAACCACAACGTTTGTAAAAAACGCCTCTATAGGTCATTTGAGTTTATTAAAAAAAACAAAATTTTTTTTTTGAAAATCACAGGAATATACTCTAAAAAAATAATAATGAAGAATAGTGAAAACGAAAATCGCGTCTCTTTAGGAAAAAAGTTTACAGCTCTGAAAGTTAAAAATTTCCCATAGCTTTCTTATAAAAAAACATTAGTGGGCCTCGTGGCTCATTTTAGGTCCATCCTAGTTTCAGGTTATGATAAGATTTTTTAATTCTACATAGATTTTCTCTGTGTATACCTAACAAAACTTATCATAACCCCTACTTAGAGGGCTGAAATGAGACCTAACCTGGATCGATCAATATTGAAAAAGTCTATGGGATTTTTAACACTTTGAGAGGCTGTAACTTTTTTTCCTAAAGAGAGCGACAATTTTTCGTTTCACTATTCTTCATTATTATTTTTTTAGAGTATATCCTGTAATTTTTCATAAAAATCGGGGTGACAACCCTCTGGGTACAATTACCATTATATATATACTATATATATATATAATATATATATATCATATTATATATATATATATATATTATATATATATATATATATATATATATATATATATATGTGTGTGTGTTATGTGTATGTTATGTATAGATATAGATTATATTATAAGCCCGTTAACTGTTAAATCATTATGGTGGAAGTGAACGGCTATTGTATGGTTGCTATTTCCATCTACAGATGCAGCATAAAATACAATATAATAGCGTGTAAACTCTACTATCATATTCAGTATAATTAGCATATAAATATATAATCGCCATTTAATTAGCCCAATAATAGGTAATTAATAATCTGGCTTACTTTCTTGTCGGTGCATTTCTCCTTTCAATCATATTATATATATATATATATATCTATATATATATATAGATTATATATCTATATATTATATATAATATATATAATATATATAATTATATATTATATATATATATATATATATATATTATATATATATATATATATATATATATATATACTATTTATATATATATATTATATGTTAATAGGCTGTGTTTTCAAAGCAGCGGAACAAAATCTCGTAATAAAAAAATTATTTAATTGCATGAAAATATTAAACACCAATTAAATTCGCTTAAACTTTTAACTATATAAATATATGGATAAAGCTATATCTATCTATATAGAATACAAATATATTGCTTTTAAAGTTAGATAAGTATATACATATATCTATATAATATATATATATTATTATATATATATATATTATACAGGGTGTATGTTAAGATTGCGAAAAATGTATGTTCTCAGAATTTACAATTGAAAAAGACTGTGCATTGATATTCCAACATATTTTAAGAGAATATGTGTCAATAAATCATTCACCGAAGCGCTGCGTTTCAAGATCAAGGTAATGAAACTATTTTAAAAACATTGTTAGCAATAAAATCAGCAACTAAATTTTGGAAAGGTCAATTAACAAATTCATTCATTTATTTTAATTATAAGAATACATACATTGACTGCACAGAAGAAAATATACAACAGAAATAATATGGGTCGAAGCAATGATGCATTAAGGCCTATAGCAAAGGTTGAATGAGCACGCCCCAGCGGCATTACGGCTTTCTATTCTGCGACGCCATTTGATTTGGCGGCAGTTCAAATCTACCGTGTGTGTGCCGATTGTGGTCACAAGATTGCGATTTGCGAGCCTTAATTTCCTGTCGGACTTTCAATGTTTGCTGTAGTAAACAAATGTTTTCAGGTGACCCACAAGAAAGAAATCCAATGCTTTAGGTCTGGAGACCGCGGAGGCCAAGGCTGGTACTCCCGACTATCCACGGGTGGATATACAGTTGTTCAACATAGTTCCGAGCAGCTAAACTGAAAATGAGCTGGAGCGTCCGTTCGTGCATGAAAATACATTTTTCGCGCCTCTTAATTGTATCGGGACGTCTTCCTAGTAGTGTAGGCAAGTCCATGTCCACCGAGAAATTGGCGATAAACGTCTCCGGTAAGCCTCGCTGGTAAAAAGATGGACCTATCAAATGGTCGCAAACAATTCCGACCCATACATTCATTGAAAACTGGTGTTGATGGCAGCTTTCAACTATTGCATGTGGGTTCTCATCACCCCATATGTGATTGTTGTGGAAGTTCGATTTGGCGTCTCTGGAAAAATTTGCCTCATCGGTGAACAATATTTCTGCTAAATGGTGAGGATTGTCTGCAATTTTCTGTTGCATCCATAGACACAAAGCTACTCTTGCAGGAAATCTGTTGGTACATGTGCCTGCACTCGTTGGAGATAAGGGTACAGGAGTTGATTTTTCAATACCCTGGAAACTTATTGTAGGACTGTCCTCAAGTTCTCGGAGAACTGTCTTCGACATCTGGAAGTTGATACTGTGCGCGAGGTAGCCGTTTCCAAGATTAGTTAATTTCTTAAA
>JABUQX010051710.1:80000-89185 GCA_015478945.1 Trachelipus rathkii | reverse complement strand
CGTGTGCTTCGTTCCAATCAGTTTGGGTGTTTAATAGTTTTCGCGTTTATCGTGGAAACCTTTGCGTTCAGTGCATAACTTTAATATACATATATGTATGTATATGTATATATGTATAATAATATATATATGTATATATAATATATATATATATATATATATATCTATATTATATATATATATATATATATATATATATATATATATATATATATATATATATATATATATATATATAAATAAGAATATATATATATATATAATAACATACTATTCTATA
This sequence comes from Trachelipus rathkii, assembly GCA_015478945.1. Classification (NCBI taxonomy): domain Eukaryota; kingdom Metazoa; phylum Arthropoda; class Malacostraca; order Isopoda; family Trachelipodidae; genus Trachelipus; species Trachelipus rathkii. Next base: position 88,905 of record JABUQX010051710.1, on the reverse strand, counting down.
TTTAAATATATATATAAGGTGAATCTGCTATTACTCTATCTCAAATTATATATATATATATATATATATATATATATATATATAAAGAAACGAGCACAAATTGATATGATGAAATCCTCAACCCATTTGAAAATTTTACTATTTTACCTCAAAATTTTTTTTTATTTAATTTTTGCAATTGTAAATGTAATGAATTTATTATCTTTTCGCTGAAGAAACACAGGTTGATTTATTATTATTATTATTATTATTATTATTATTATTATTATTATTATTATTATTATTATTATTATTATTATTATTATTATTATTATTATTATTATTATTATTATTGAGGTTTACATTCAATTATAGTATTCTAAGCATTTTCATCTATATATCATTCAATTTCTTTAAAAAAAAATTTTATAAATATTTTGGTAAAATATTAAAAAAAAGAGCAAATACGGTTTGTAAATTTTTTTCGAAACGTCTTTCATTCATAAAAGTTGAACATCTTCAGAAGTGTATTACAAAATTGAGAATCAAATATGTTTTTGGTAGGATAATTATATTTTAGAAATTTATTTCAAATAATATTAAAGTCCATTGTGACATGTCAATGATATTTGTATTGTTGAATTCAGTTTTTTTTTTTTTTAATTTTAAATGAAAGTCTTTGGCAATTTTCAACTTTTGAACTTCACAGGGGAAGTTGAGTGTTTGGAAATTTTTATATATATCTTCAATAGTTGTTATGCTATGCTCCACTAAGAGGTGTTCATAGATTATACTAGGCATCTACCTGTGTTGGTAAGCTCTCTCCGACAACCTTTCACTTGTTCATCAAATATATAAGTTGACAACATTCAAACACAGAGCACTGGAACTTATACACAACATGGTGACATTAGATATAGTTATGACTAGCTTTTTAACAACTTGAAACTTATAATTTACCTTTGAAGATATCCAATGTTTAATGACGAAATTACAAACCCAATTAATTTTTATTTTTTAATAAAATATATCCAAAAAATAATTTTAAGGAAACTGGATGTACTAAAGAAAATAATTCAGTATTTAATAGTTAAAATATTTTGTGAAGTCGCACATTATTAAGCGGGAGACGTGCGGACGTGCTGACTTGCGATAGCGGAGGTTAGATGGTCTGAATAAGTGCAGTGCTATCGGGACTACCTTTCTTGCGGTGGGGAGGTGCGATAGGCGGGTAGCCTTAAAATCGAGCGGGGTGCCACCTGCTGGCTTTAAGGTAGCATAAAATGCAAAATTTTTCGTAAAGTAAGAGACATAAAAAGAATAATTTTTTTTAGTAAAAAACCAAAAATGTTTAAAGAAACAAACCAAAAATAAATAAAAGTTTTTGGTATCTTATACAAAATATGACTTGATCAATAGATCAATAGATACAATAGATCAGGAAGGGGGGGGGGGGGGGGGGGGGGGGGGGGGGGGGGGGGGGGGGGGGGGGGGGGGGGGGGGGGGTAGAGGGGTGCTGGAAGGTCATTTTGATTTATGATTTACGGTGATTTACTTGTAAGGTATGTAAATGAATGCAAAATTTTTTAAAAGTATAATACATAAAAAGAATAATTTTTTCTTAGTAAAAACAAAATGTTTAAAGAAACAAAAGAAATATAAATAAAAGTTTGTTATATTATACAAAATATGAACTTGAATCAATAGCTCAATAGAACAATAGAAGGGTAGGAGGGTAGAGTGGTTGGTTTGATTTAACTGATTTACTGATTTACTGTTTAAGGTTATGTAATTAAATTTTTGAAGTTATAAACATAAAAGAATAAATTTTTTAGTAAAAACAAAAATGTTTAGAGAAAACAAAACAAAAAAGAATAAAAGTTTGTGTTATATTATACAAAAATATTACTTGCAATCAATAGATCAATAGACAATAGATTCATGATTGGTGTAGGAGGGATTTAGGGCAGTTTGATTTCTGATTACTGATTTACTGCTTTAGGTATGTAAATAAATGTAAATTTTTTTAAGTTATTGAAAAAATAAAACGAATAAATTTTTTAGTAAAAAGCAAAATGTGAAAGAAAACAAAACAAAATCAATAAAAGTTTTTGGGTGTTATGTTTACAAATATGACTTGAATCAATAGATCAATAGATCGAAATGGTTCAATAGATCATGAATGGGTAGAAGGGTGGCTGGATTTACTATTTAGAACTGATTACTGCTTTAAGGTATGTAAAAATGCAAATTTTTTAAAGTTATAAACTAAAAAGGAAAATTTTTTAGTGAAAACAAAATGTTTAAAAGAAACAAAAACAAAAATAAACAAAGTTTGTGTGAAATGATACTCAATATATGACTTGAATCAATAGATCCAATATGATCAATAGATCAATAGATCATGGAAAGGTGAGAGGATGGCGGAAGGTATTTTATTACTGGATTTACTGATTCTGCTTTAGGGCATGAAAAATGCAAATTTTTAAGTTCTAAACATAAAAAGAATAATTTTTTAGTGAAAACAAAATGTTAAAGAAAACGCAAACAAAAATAAATGAAAGTTTTGTGTATGACTATACAGAGAGATATGACTGACTCAATGATCAATAGAGCCAATAGAATCAATAGATTCAATAGCACCAATAGAGTCAATAGATCATGGAAGGTAGGAGTGTGGTTGGATGTTTGGATTTACTGATTTACTGTTTTATGGTATGTAAAAGTAAATCTTTTTAAAAGCTCAAACATCAAGAAGCATATATTTTTTTAAGTAAAGACAAAAGTGTTAAAGAAAAAAACAATAAATAAATAAAAGTTTTTAATGTTACGAAGACGAAATTTGACTTGAATCAACAGATCAATAGATTCAAATAGATCAACAGATCAATAGATCATGGAAGGTAGGAGTGTGTTTGGATAAAGTTTATTTACTGATACTTGCTTTAAGGTATGTAAAAATTAAATTTTTAAGTATAAACATAAAAAATAAATTTTGGTAAAAGAAAATGTTTAAAGACAAACCAAATAAATTACAAGTTTTTGTGTAATTTATACAAAAATATTACTTGAATCAACCAGATCAATAGATCATGGAAAGGGTAGGAGGGGGCTGGAGGGTAGTTTGATTTACTGATTACTGTATTTACTGTTAGAGTATGTACAACAACGCCAAAATTTAAAGTTATAACATAAAAAGAATAATTTTTTTTTTAGTAAACAACATGTAAACGAAAATACACAAAATAGCGAATAAAGTTTTATAGTAAAAACATAATGTTTAAAAGAAAACAAAACAAAATAAATAAAACTTTTTGTATTATGTTATACAAAATGTGACTTGAATCAATTAGATCAATAGATCAATAGATCAATAGATGAAAAGGGTAGGAGGTTGGCTGGAAGGCAGTTTGATTTACTGATTTATCTTGCTTTTACTGATTTACTGATTTACTGATTTACTGATTTACTGCTTTACTGATTTACTGCTTTAAGGTATGTAAAAATGCAAATTTTTTTAAGTTATAAACATAAAAAGAATAAATTTTTTAGTAAAAACAAAATGTTTAAAGAAATGAATCATAAATAAATAAAAGTTTTTGTGTAATGTTATACAAAATATAACTTGGGTCAATAGATCAATAGATCAATAGATCAATAGATCATGCGATCACGGCTGGAAGGGTTATTTGATTTATGATTTTACTGATTTACTGCTTACTGATTTTACTGAATTCCATCTGAGGGGAGGGATTAAAAAAATGCAAAAAATTTTTACGTTATAAACATAAAAAAAATAATTTTTTTAGTAAACAAAATGTTTTAAAAAAAATAAAAGTAATAAAAAAAAAAAATAAATAGAAAACAAAAAATAAAAAATAAAAAATAAAAAAATAAAAAAAAATAAAAAGTAAAATTAATAAAATTAAACACAAAGTATAAATGTAAAATAAAAACATTAAAAAAAAGCAAACAATATAAATGTTTTTAATTAGGAAAAAATTATATTAGTTATAACGTTTATAAAAAAGAAAATGAGATTTGCCAAATAAAACTCCGTCAGTCTTCAACATTAGAAATGTCGTGATATCTTTGCAAGTTGCAATGCAATTGACGATATGCAAACATGATAGAACAGAAACCAGTGTATGTGAAACAGTAATGATAGTTATTAAACGAATGTTGTGCTAATAGGCTCGCACCGGCTCCAGCACCTGTGCCAGTACCAACTCTGAATCTTTCTCCTACTCCTCCTTCCTCATGTCTTCTATCCTTCCTCCGCTTTCCTCCTCCTTCTTCTTTCTTCTTCTTCTTTCCTTTCTTCTCTTCTGTTTTGCTTCCATGCATTTCTTCTTTTTAGGAGGCGGGACCCTCCGGGGGTCCTCTGGACTCCGAATGCCGAATCCGCACTCAACTCCGTCTCTCGACTCTTGGCTCCTCAACCGCAGCTTCCAAGTTTCAGTTTCTGCGAATATTTAAACCGCTTCTGAGCGAATCAAAACCCCTTGGGGGACTAAGCTCCCCTTTTGGGGTAAACTTTGAGTTCAGGCTCAGAACCTCGAAGTCGGTCTTCCAGACCTTCAATTCGGTCCTCACCGACCTTAAACCCTAACCTTGACACGTCAAGCTTTGTTGCTTTGCAAGAATGTTGCTTGTGCAACATGTGCAACTTCCGGTTGCGGCATTTTAGCGCGGAGGTTTACCAACCCTATACTACTATATATTATTATATATATATATAAAAATTAATATAATATATAAATATATATTATATAAAAAATATATATATATATATATATATATATATATATATCATATATATTATTAGTTATATATAATATATAATAATAATTATAATATATATATATATATATATATATATATATATATATATATATATATATATATATATATATAATATATAATATATTATATATAATATAACATATATATATATAACCACATTATATAAAAATGCACCGAGCAAGGGTATGTTGTGTTAGGTTATGTTTCTTAAATTTTGTTTTAAATATTTAATACATTTTCCCATTTTGTGGAAAGAACTCCAAAGAAGACAATTTTACAGTCCGTAATTTGTTTTTATATTTTTATTTTTAATAATAAGATTTTGGTCTCTCCTTTACAAACTCCTTCTGCCTTTTTTCCTTCATCCAATTTAAGAACTCTAAAAAAATTTAAAATAAATTTTAAAAGTTAATTAGGCAAAATGAAAAATTATATCTCGGCGTTTGACAAAAATTTTGCAATTTAGACAAGGAATTTTTTAGTAGGTTTTTCTTTGTCATGGTTGCATTATTATTATTATTATTATTATTATTATTATTATTATTATTATTATTATTATTATTATTATTATTATTATTATTAATTATTATTATTTAATTTTTATTTTTATTATTATTATTATTATTATTATTATATTAATTTTTTATTTTATTTTGAGGATGCTGTCTCTACATCAATCCTGTCCTACATATTCATTATTATTACTATTTTATTATTATATTTTAATTATTATTATTATTATATTATTATTTAACATATTATTATTATTATATTATATTATTAGTAAATTATTAACATAATATAATTATAATTATTATTATTATTATTATTATTATTATTATTATTATTATTATTATTATTATTATTATTATTATTATTATTATTATTATTATTATTATTATTATTATTATTATTATTATTCACTGAACAACAAAGATTTTGTTACTGGGAAACAAACATATGTGTCTAGATAATTTTGACATACTAATTTCAGACATTTGTTTAGAATGTTCATATTGCATCCCGGTTTTGTGCAATTAAAATAAAAGGTACACCGAATCTTAAATCCAGTTTCGGATCCGGACAATTTCTCAAAGATCCAGCTTCTGTAGGATCTTACCTGATCCTATATTGGTCATGTAGGAATGATGGAGATTAATCAATTTCAATATAGTGACACGTCTAATATAATGGAGGACCTCATACCATTGTCACTGTATTATCTTCATTCAAGCTGTATTCGTCTTGGTGATTCATACTTTCTTCGAAGAGAGATCTGCATCAAGTTTCATATCTTTCTGACGAGTTTCCTCAACCGGCTGGTAATTCAACTTCGCAGATGGTTCCTCAACAGGCTGGTAATTCGACTTCGCAGATGCCTATTCAATAGGATGGTGATTAGCCTTCGCAGATGGCTCCTCAATCGGGTGACGATTCGTCTTTATAAACGGTCACTTCATCTACTGAATAAGAGGAACAATCTTTTGTGACTAGGCGTAACCCATTACGTAGGGTACTTTTTCAGTGATTAATGAAATGAATTTAAATTAGTGATTAAAGTGCTCCGTTTTTAGGGGGCGAATACTATTATATCCGAAGATAATATATAAGATATAAAGGTAATTAATTTTAAAAGTATTTTTTTTTAAAAAAACCTTTTTAAATTGCTCAAATATTTTAGTTGAACCTATAACATTATAAAAAATGGGAAATCATAGAAAACAAAATAGCGGAACTTGTGTTTCAGAAATATTTATTTATATTTTAAAATTCTTTTAATCGTAAATTTGTATTATGTATGATTTATACTTTAAATATATGTTAGTGTAAAATAATTTTACTTTAATGATTGTTTATAATGTTTTCTTTATAAAAATATTATTTATATTGTACTTAGCGTTGTTCTATTGTATCTAAAAGATGATTTCTAACTTCCCCCCTCTCTCTCTCTCTCTCTCTCTCTCTCTCTCTCTCTCTCTCTCTCTCTCTCTCTCTCTCTCTCTCTCTCTCTCTCTCTCTCTCTCTCTCTCTCGACTCAGTTGAAAATTCAACTCAGTTGCAAGTCTGCGAGAAAAATTTATATATAGTAGAAATTAACCTCCTTGATAGGAAGGCATCGAACTTGCTAAATATATTCTGAAAGGAAATTTAATAGAATAACCCAAAAACTAAAGCTGTTATAACAGCTTACCATTGAAGGGATAACTATGAAAGGGTTGTAACCAGTTGTGTTGATGGTTCATTAGCCTCGAAATACCAATCAAAGCGTAACCATATAGCTTCCTGTTAGTAAGAAGGCGGCTTCAGCAGAGAAATTTGAAATTACGATACCTGTAGATACTTAGGCCCCTCAACGTATAAACGTAGCTTAATACGAAGAGCTATCAAAGTACTACCATCAACAATACCTGTGCAGTGGAGAAACAAGCAGAAGAGATAACTACAAGCCTTCTGCTGCAGAACAAAATCTGCCAGTGGAGGAAGAAAAATAAGAGATAACTACTAACACTCCTGTCACTACAGAATTTTCCTTTTTTCCGTACTTGTAGATACTTAGGCCCCTCAACGTATAAACGTAGCTTAATACGAAGAGCTATCAAAGTACTACCATCAACAATTCATGTGAATTGGAGTAACAAGCAGAAGAGATAACTACAAGCCTTCTACTGCAGGACAAGATCTGCCAGTGGAGGAAGAAGAAGAAGAGGATGAGTCATAACTCCTGTCACTACAGAATTTCCTCTTCATTTACCTGTAGATACTTAGGCCCCTCAACGTATAAAAGTTACTTAATACGAAGAGCTATCAAAGAACTACCATCAACAATACCTGTGCAGTGGAGAAACAAGCAGAAGAGATAACTACAAGCCTTCTACTGCAGGACAAGATCTGCCAGTGGAGGAAGAAGAAGAAGAGATAACTCCTAACACTCCTGTCACTACAGAACTTCCTCTTCATTTACCTGTAGATACTTAGGCCCCTCAACGTATAAACGTTACTTAATACGAAGAGCTATCAAAGAACTACCATCAACAATACCTGTGAAGTGGAGTAACAAGCAGAAGAGATAACTACAAGCCTTCTACGGCAGAACAAGATCTGCCAGTGGAGGAAGAAGAAGAAGAGATAACTAAGAACACTCATGTCACTACAGAATTTCCTCTTCTTTTACCTGTAGATACTTAGGCCCCTCAATGCATAAACGTAGTCTAATACGAGGAGCTATTAAAGAACTACCATCAACAATACCTGTGCAGTGAAGGAACAAGCAGAAGAGATAACTACAAGCCCTCTACTGCCTAACAAGATCTGCCAGTGGAGGAAGAAGAAGAGGAGATAACTCCCAACAATCCTGTCATTACAGAATTTTCCTCTTCCTTTACTATATATATATATATATATATATATATATATATATATATATATATATATATATATATATATATATATATATATATATATATATATATATATATATATATATATATATATATATTCATCTTTATAAATATCTACATGTGTATATGTTGCTAAATATCAAAATCAATATATCCTTATAGAAAGATATATATATATATATATTATATATATATATATATATATATATATATATATATATATATATATACATATATATATGTATATATATATATATATATATATATATATATATATATATATAATATGCAAGTATATATATATATATATATATATAGAGTTAGATATATATATATATATATATATATATATATATATATATTATTATATATGGTTATATATATATATATATATATGAGAGGGTTTCTTTCGTAGCTGCCTAGGGCTGGAAACTCCTCTACTTATTACAATTTATCTTCCCACGAAGAGTTACTAATATGCAGTTCACACTACCCTGCATCTATGTGGGATATGGTTTATAGCATAACATAGCATAGCATAGCTTAGCATAGCATACATAGTATGGCATACTGTATATATATAGAGTATATATATATATATATATATATATATATATATATATATATATATATATATATATATATATATATATATATATATATATATATATATATAGAGAGAGAGAGAGAGAGAGAGAGAGAGAGAGAGAGAGAGAGAGAGA
>JABUQX010051710.1:67500-75000 GCA_015478945.1 Trachelipus rathkii | reverse complement strand
AGGAGGTTGATTTTTGAGGTAAAAGAAAAAAAAAGTAAAAGAAGAAAGGAATAACAAGATCCTAAAGGAAAAATAAAAGAAAAGAATAACAAGATTTTAAAACCTAATCACCAGAAGGATATTAATTATCAACAGACGATAAGAAGATGCTGTTCCCTAATCATAGGGTAATTGAAATTTTGTTTATTGTTTTATTGAGAGCTAGATAGAATAGATAGAGATGGTATAGAGAGATAATAAAATAAATTCATGAAAACGCATTGATTGAAGAAATTAATAAGTAAAGATAATTTTAATAAAATATGAGAGATTGAATAAAGTTATTTAAATAATGATTTATGTTTATGAGGAGACTTTAATTGTTAGAGGATAGATCTATAAAACAAAAATTATGTAAATTCTGAAATAATTGGAAGAAGAGCTCTCACCATAGCATTTCAGATCCCCAGGAAGAGAGTGAGGGGTAAAGCCCGCTTACACCCCTTCGGGGTGATCCCCCCTCGCAGGATTCACACCCTTTCAAGGGGCGCATCCCCCTGGGTTTTCTCTCGGAAGGTAATGTGTTGCTTTAGATACTCTTGGTTAATGAAAACTGTTTATTCGTAAGTTAGGTAACGTTATGTTTTAAATATTTACTATGACAATGTGGAAATAACATATTTGTTAGAGAAATGATGAGTTTTTGTAAGATTATTTCTGTGTTAACTGACGATGATGTGTTAGAAACGTGAACTAGGTTAAGTTTTTGTTTGAATAATGTTAGGTTTGCCCCAGACTTTTGCTGACTTGAATCAATAGCTCAATAGATCACAGGCGGGTGTGACGGGTAGGGGACTGCTGGGATGGGTGGTTTGATTTTACTGATTTACTGATTTACTGCTTTAAAATGCAGTAAATTATTCGGTTTTAACTGTGACATTATTACTCAAAGAAACTTATTTTTATGTTATGTTAGGAATAAAAATTTTGTTATTTTTTGTTTTGGTTTGGTTAAAACTTTGTTATGTTTGCGATTATTCGCTGGGATTATGATATTTAGACGAGATTATGATGAATTTTTTTGTTAAATGTTACGAAGTTGATGTTAAAACTTGTGTTACGTCAGCATTATATTCCTTTGTCAGTTTATGATGATTAGAATAGGTTTAGGCTAAACTTTTTGTTAAAATATGTACGATGTTAATGTAAAATTAAAATTGATATGTTAGAGATGTGCTTGAAAAAGTGTGAATAGGTTTACGTTTTTGGACGAAGTGTTATGTACTTTACTGTTGTTAAAGTGCGAAAGTTTTGGTTAATGTTAGTGGTTTATTCGCTCGCGCGTATGGTGTGTTGGGTTTGTCGTTGTACATTATATTTCTTAGTTAAGGTTATGTTATGTTAGCTTTATCATGTTGAAAACTTTGTTACGTTAGCATACTTTCACTGCTCTGTGATGAATAATTAAACAAGGTTATTGAATAATAATTCTTGGCTAAATAATTACTGTGTCAATGTAAAAATTAACGTTAATATGTTTGAGATATGTTTTGGTAAAAGTATGAATAGCTTACGTTTTGTATGCAATGTCCAGTTACTTACAGGTGTTAAGTGTGGAACTTTGTTAATGTTAACAGTTTATTCGTGCTTAAGTTGTGTTAGATTCGTCGTTGTACATTATTTTCTTAGTTCTGGTAATGCTATGTTAGCTTTATTAATGTGAAAAACAATGTTACGTTAGCATATATTCGTTGGTTAGTATATAAAGAACTTATCTTTGTACTATGTTATTGTTGTTGTTGTTGTCGAACGAGAATATATACCTTTTGATCTGATATGGTTCATTCGTACGTTGTATTCTTGTTTACTTTCTTCTGATTGGTTGAAAGAAAGAATCTCATTACATTTAAGGGATGTTTATACACTATTTTCTTCAGTAGGATAGTTTTTCGCTGTGTTGATACGATGACATCTCCCTGCATCTCTACGCTTGTTGTTGATATCTTCACGAGGAGTTTCGTTATTCCCAACGATGTGTCATTTATTATTTAATCGTAAACCGAAATGGCGGACTGCTGACAGTTGCTTGTATTCCAGCAGAGGGTCAATATAAAAAGTATTGGCATCATTTTATGCAAATTAGTTTAAAGCATAAAATCTTTTCATAGTTTTATGAGTTGGTATTTTCTGAAAGAGGCGGAGTGCTAAAAAAGAGATAAGCCTAAAAACTTTACTTTATTCGTATTTACTCGTTAGGTATTGTGATGGTTAGGTATGCTTATGACACATTTTTTTTGATAAATGTTACTTTGTCAATGTAAGATTAGCATTAATATTTTAGAGATATGCTTGGAAAAAGTATGAACAGGTTACGTACGTTTTTGTATGTAAAGTTAGTTACTTACAGGTGTTAAGTGTGGAACTTTGTTTAATGTTAACTGTTTATTAGGGCGTAAGTTGTGTTAGGTTTGTCGTTGGGGAACATTATTTTCCTAGTTCATATGAATGCTATGTTAGCTTTATTAATGTGAAAATAATGTTATGTTAGCATATATTCGGTGGTTAGTATATAAAGAACTCATTGGAACTTTGTTAATGTTAACAGTTTATTTCCATGTGTAAGTTGTGTTAGGTTTGTCTTTGTCCATTATTTTCTTAGTTCAAATGTTACGTCATGTTAGCTATATTGGTGTGGAAACCTTATTATGTTTAGAGTATATTCGTTGATTAGTATGATAATTAACCAATGTTTGTGAGAAATTTTAGTTAAATGTTAATATGTCATGTAAGATTAACGTTATATGTTAGAGGTAATGCTTCAAAAAGTAAAGAATAGGGTACGTGAAGCATACCATGTTTAGTTTGCTTTAATGTTGTTAAGTTGTGGAACTTTGTAATGTTTAACAGTTATTTGTGTTTAGATGTGATTAGGTTTGGTTTTTGTTGCATTATTTTTCTTAGTTCAGTTGATGCTAAGTAATCTTTATTAAGTGAAAACTTTGTCACGTTAGCAATACTTTCACTGCTTGTATGATAATTAACCAATGTTGTGATAAATTTTAGCTAAATGTTACTGTGTTAGTGTAGATTAACGTTAATATGTTAGAGTTATGCTTTAAAAAGGTAAGATTATGTTACGTTTTGCATACCATGTTAATTGTTTACCGGTGTTAAGTGTGGAACTTTGTTAATGTTAACAGTTTTTTCGTGTGTAAGTTGTTGATAGGTTTGTCTTTGCGCATTATTTTCTTAGTTCAGTTGATGCTATGTTAGCTTTATTAATGTGGGAACTTTATTATGTTAGCTACTTTCGCTGCTCTGAATGATAATTAACCAATGTTGTGATAATTTTTTAGTTAAATGTTATGTGTTAGTGTTAAGATTAACGTTATATGTTTAGAGTTATGTTTGAAAAAGTAAGAAAATTAGGTTACGTTTTGCATACCATGTTAGTTGCTTTACTGTTTATTAATGTGGAAACTTTGTTATGTTAGCGTTTATTAGTGTGTAAGTTGTGATAGGTTTGTCTTTTTGCATTATTTTTCTTAGTTCAGTTGATGCTATGTTAGCTTTATTAATGTGAAACTTTGTTACGTTGACATTATATTGATTGATGTTTGTATAAAGAGAACTTGATTTTATGTTATGTTTATTCAAAATGATACTCAAAAATGTGACTTGAATCAATAGACCATTAGATCAATAGATGGTCAGGAGGATGGCTGGATGATGGTTTGATTTACTGATTTACTGATTTAGGGTAAGTATTATTTACAAAATTAGTAAAAATTTACCTTAATCAATAGATAAATAGATCAATAGATCAATAGATCAATAGATCACGAATGGAGAGGAGGGATGGTTGGGCGGCTTGATTTACTGAGTTACTGATTTAGGGTATGTAAAACGTTACAATTTTAGTAAAAAATTTGACCTTAATCAATAGATCAATAGATCAATAGATCAATAGATCAATAGATCAATAGATTCACAACGGTGGTCAGGAGGGAGGCTAGGATAAGTGATTTGAAATTTAACTGATTTACTGATTTAGGGTATGTAAAACATGACAATTTTAGTAAAAAATTTGACCTTAATCAATAGATCAATAGATCAATAGATTTTCAATAGATCAAATAGTCAATAGATCAATAGATACAACAGGGCAGGAGGGTAGGTTGGGTGGCTTGATTTACTGATTTACTGATTTAGGGTATGTAAAACATGATAATTTTAGTAAAAAATTTGACCTTAATCAATTGATCAATAGATCATAGGATGGTAGGAGACGATAGATCAATAGATCACAACAGGGCAGGAGGGTAGGTTGGCTGGCTTGATTTACTGATTTACTGATTTAAGGTGTATGTAAAACATGACAATTTTAGTAAAAATTTGACCTTAATCAATAGAATAATGATCAATAGAATCAATAGATCAATAGATCATGATTGGAAAGGAGGGTAGGTTGGGTGGCTTGATTTACTGATTTACTGCTTAGGGTATGTAAAACGTTACAAATTTAGTAAAAAAACTTTGACCTTAATCAGATAGATTCAAATAGATCATAGATCAATTAGATCAATAGATTTCAAATAGATTCAATAGATCAACAAATGGTCAATGAGGGGTGGGTGATAGTGGTTTGATTTTAGTGATTTTACTGCTTTAGGGTATGTAAAAACGTAAATTTGTAAGTTATAAACAAAAAAATAAGAAATTTTATTTATTTATTTATTTATTTATTGATTTTTTTTTCTTGATGGTTCTGAAACCATTTTTTTCGAAATCTACAGACCCAATAACATATATAAGCACATTAACATTGTTGTTATACGACTGTTTATTAACTCGGCACCGCAGTGGCTCCAGCACCGGTGCCGGAGCCAACTCCTCAGATTCCAATACCAAGTCTTTCTAGAAACTCAACTCTGAAGCCTCTCACCAAATTTCAGCTTTCTACGATCAATGTTTAATGTTTGAAGAGGGGTGGGGTCCCCCCTTCGGGGGGACCCCTGGGGATGTAACTTCGTATACGAATAGGGTACCTCACCATCTAACACCACTCCAAATTTTATCACGATACGTTAACTCTAACTTATATAGATATATGTCGGAGCATGAGGCGCGGTGCGGTGCGGTGCGGACCAGGTGCGTGTCAGTGCAGTGCGGACTCGGAGACGCTGAAGCAGGCGCAAAAAGGGTTTAAAAAACAACTCAGAAGTGATCCCCTTCGGGGATCACTTCTTCGACGTAATAATAATAATAATAATGTGTGTGTGTGTGTGTGTGTGTGTGTGCGCGCGCGCTCTCGCTGCGGAGCGCTGCGAGGCATGCGATGCGGTGATGAAGGACACACAGAAGGGCTTAAAAAACAACTCAGAAGTGTTTCCTTCGGAAACACTTCTTCGACGTAATAATAATAATAATGTGTTTGTGTATGCGCACGCGCGCTCAGTCTGTGTCTGTCGGTCAAACAGACCTTCGGTCTGTTTGACCTCCAAATGGTCGGTCGCCCAAACGCTCGTTAGGCCTAAACTCACCCACGCTGATCAACGCCACAAGGGCGTAAGCGCAATATCGGCGTCCACCCTCGGGGGTGACCCCTCTATATACAATCCTACAGAGCCTTGAAGAATTAACGGAATTCGTCCTTATCCCATATATACATTATATTCCAAGTTTAAAGCAAATATCTCTATTCCTTCATATCGAAAAGGCTGAGGGAGCTCAAACGCTGCCAATACTACTAATATATATATATATATATATATATATATATATATATATAATATATTTGTATATATATTATATCTATTATAATATATTATATATATATATATATATAATATATATATATATATATATATATTATATATATATATATATATATATATATATATATATATATATATAAGAAATTTTACATTTCTTATGAAGTTAAATATAACATGTAATGGGTTTAACATTTGACATTATACAGTATGTTGGCAAGGAATAAAATATATATTGATGTGAAAAATTATATCACTGATGTTTCAATCACAATGACGTAAAATTTTCACTCCTTGGAGGAACTGGGGTTGATGGAAAATTTTATGTCAGCTTGATATAATTTTTTTTCCTTGTGTTCTTCAGTTAAACATCAATGATATATAGAATAAACGTAATTAAGTACTTCTCAACTAGTGTTGGCCGAGTACTGAAATTTTGCGCGCTGCACCGCACCGCAACCCACAGGGGTAAGCGCAACACGCACCGCACCGCACCTCTATGTTACGTTGCGCACCGTGCTCCACACCATGCACCGCACCACACCGCACCGCACCGCACCGCACCGAACCTGTACCCTGAATTTGTGTGGCGCACCGCACCGCACCAAAATGAGCGCACCACGCACCGCACCTGGTGCGTCAGCCAACCCTATTCTCAACACCTTAATTAGATTAATTAAATTAAATCACACACAATTAGTTATGAACAATCATCATAAATCCACACACCAATCAATAAAAGTAAAAATCTATGAAAAGAAAGCATATTATTAAAAAATTTCTATATCCCACTAACCACCTCTCAACACTGCTCTAGGAATTATGTCCCAGACCTATCCCTCTTAACTCAATATAATAACTTGAAACTGGCCGGGGACTTTAATGCCCATCACTCTGCATGGCTTAACAAAACCCATACCCACAGCCAGAGGAAAACACTCAAAGACAGTTTACATGCACTCAGTATTCTCATTAATAGAAACTAACCTAGTCGACAACCATTCCAACGTAATCAAACTCCACATCCCCGACATCTCTTTCTGGTCCCCCAAATAGAAGTCACAACGAAGTGGCAAACATTCCATGCTCTCTCTCTTCTGATTACGTTCCAATAATTCAACATAAAAACCCACGCACACAATCCTTTAAAAAAAACTTACACCAATTACAAGAGAACTGGCAAGTTTACGCTGAATCCACAGAACAAGAACTACAATCCCTCCAGATAGCTGACTTCCCGTCTCTCGACAAAGCAATCTAGCAATACAATATATACTAAAAACATAAAAGAATTACATCTCAAAAAGCTATCTCTAACATTTTATAATCCCAATATTTCACCTGAAAACAGGCGACCAAATCAAGACCAAATAAACCTAATTATAGATTTCAACAATAAAATAAATAATTTAATCAATTCAAATAAGAATAAAAATTGGCAACATTACACCGGAACATTAAGCTATAGAACCAATAAACAAATATATTCCAAACAGTAAAAAAAAATCACACATTACATCCACAATCTCACCAATACACGAAGCCGTCGGTACCGTGGCTCAAACGGTAGAGCGACGGAGTCGCATGGCAAGGTCGTGGGTTCGAATCCTAGTTCGGATCCTCAGAATAAATACCTAAAGAAGTTCCCTCCTTGAATAGGGCAATGCCCATGAAGTTAAACTTTTATTATTAAAAAAAAAAAAATAAAAAAAAAATAAAAATAAATAAATAAATAAATAAATAAATA